>JAQZBX010010667.1:0-43974 GCA_029593785.1 Cabassous unicinctus
AAAAAAAGAAATAGAAGTGAGTCCAATTCATCATTGTGATATCCAAGTTTCCCTTTAGATAAAACAGCCATAAAACATGTTTTATATTCCTCAAATGACCTTCAAAACATCTAAGTACAGTATCTATGGATTTTTAAGTATAATTAGCAACTCCTGTTTTTCCATTTAAAGAACTCAAGTTCTGTTTCCTTGACAGGCCAAAGCCAATCAATCTTGTTCTCAAATGCTAATATAAGCAATTAAAAATAACATTAATTGAAATACTGCAGGGGCTGTTAGGTGTTTGGTTGGTGCTTTTTTTTTTTTTTCCCTTCAACCTAAACTCATGGGAATACTAATTTACGGGACTATTAAGCAAAGCACCCTTTGTGTGCTCCATCCCTGGGACCAAGAACTGATCTTTAAAGTAGAAAACTTGAGATGTCTACTGCACAACGAAGAAGCTTGGGCACCAGCAGCTAGGATGTTTATTTCACCTTGTGGGCCAAATATGACAGATCATTTTATTTATAGCATAACTATTAATTTTCTGGTTTTGGTAAGGAAAATACAGTACTCATTTGTATTGTAAAACTTGTAAACATGCCCTGTAAGAGAAGTAATATTCAGAGCAGCATCCTAATTAAAAGGAAAACTCAGTTGTCTTGCAAGATAATATAAGAGGGCACATAATTGTAAATAAGATAGCATGGTAAAAATAAAAAAGACAGGCTGGATAGGAGAGGAATGAAATAAGATTTAGAAATGTGCTTTTTAAATGAACACAAATTGTGAGATAATGTCTCATTGAACAATAAAAATAACAAACAAGTGGCAAAGATGTAATAGAATTTCCTATGTATACCATTTTAATCTTAATATAATTTTCCCTAGTGCATCCACATTTATTGAACTACTACGACTATTTCTTTCTTACTCTGTCCAAAGTAACAGAGTGTATGTTCTTTGCTATAAATAATTCCCTGATTTTGAACATGAGAACGATCCAGAAATTGACCACAGAATTAAATAAATAAATAAATAAAATGATACAGCATCTGCTGAGGGCCAAAAACATTATGAGAATGTCAAAGTATTTGCAGTTTCCTTGGCAATTACCTGGAGAACCAGATCGAGAATACAGAAAACCATCTTCCCCACTTCCTCCTGCACGAGACAACGCCACACATTTGTTTCTTTACTCTTCTCTTTTTAAAAAATGCATAGAAGAATTCCATAGTGCCCCAACCAACAGTGTGCTGGACACAGAATAGAGCTGATGCTACAGATTGGACATCCAATAAACAAATACTGACATGACTTGAGGAAGGCACAGCCTCAGTTTCTCAGTCTGCAAAATGGGGATGATAATACCTACCTCTTAGCTTCAATCCTGATACATACATTAATGGGTGCTTAGTAAATGTGGCAGGTTGAATTATGTACCCTAATTTAGACATGTTCTAAATCTCAATCCACATGCCTGTGGATATGAACCTATTGTAAACAGGACCTCTTGAAGATGTTAATTTTTTACTGTATAAGGGTAGGTCTTAATCTTAATTACTGTAGTCCTTAAAAAGAGCCAGAAGCTGAAAGTTAGGGGGTAAAATGGAAGAGAAGAAGAAAAGAGAGGTTACTGTCATGTGACAGGTAAGCCAAGGAACCCCAAGGATTGCCAGGAACCAGCACCAGACTGTGACACCCTTTGGGGATAAGTAAGCCTTGCCCATAAGTTAATGTTGGGCTCCTGGCATCTAAAACCGTGAGCTAATAAATGCTTATTGTTTAAATCAACTCACTGTGTCATATTTGTGATACCATCTCAGGCAAAATAAGACTGCAAATATTATCTGAATATTTGAGGGCACTAACTCCACACATAGTTGAAGGTTTGGTTGAGGGGACACGTGCAGTCCAGAGGAAGCCCTTCATCTACTTCCAACCCCAGGAAAACTTCCAATTCCAATCAACCTCAGCTTTGTAACTCAGAAATTTCAAAAACCATTATCACGAATTTTTGCTTACACTCATGTCGATCAATTGATTCATGTATTTATTACATCACCAATGTTCACAGAAATCTTAAATTTAAAAATCTACTCAAAGGCAGAGGCTATGCCCCACTTATTACTTTACTTTTAATTTGGTGTCATTTTGGAGTAGGAATCTCATATTTGTTAAACATCAACATTCAAATACTTTTTCTGATATTCCGAGTCTAACTTATTTTATTGTTTTTTTTTTTATTTTTTGAAAGACCATCAGACGAGAAAATATGTACCAAATATATCAACAAATCTATTGTATTAAATAGATTGACAATTAACTCCTTTGTTTAATAAATTTTATAACTCTAATAATAGGACCAACTTTTAAGTAGACCATTTAACAAGTATTTTTATAAGTGGTTCGCTCTCACAGTGGCAAATCATCATCGTATTATCTTTACAAGTTTTGTATTACTTTATCTAGAAAAATTCTAAGCGTTTTTTTTTTTAATTTCATAGACTATCTGATTTCTTAATATAAAAATCTATTTCAGTGGTTTTTCTATTCTATTAAAAAAAACCTCATTGACCCAAATACAAATAGATTAAAAGCCATCATTAAATAAAGCCCCAGACATTACATATTCAGACTTCAAACTACAGAGCAGTTAAAAAGCTATTGATTACAATGGCAATTTGAAGTTGTCTGAGAGGTCACCAAAACAGATTTCCTTCCCAAAAGCCCTCTTCTTCAGGTGATATTTTCCAGCCACCATCTTTATAGATCTCCTTCCAGACCATTGTTGCGGATGATCTTGGCATATTCCTTGGCTGATGTGTAAGGGACTCGGGGTCTGGCTGAATCTTCAAAATCAACATGGAAGAGACCAAACCGTTGGCTGTATCCCTGGTTCCACTCAAAGTTATCCAGAAGGGACCATGCACAATATAATTTAAGATTGACTTTATCAAGTTGGATAGCTGAAATTTTAAAAAAGAGAAATTACCATTTCTAGGAAGGTTTTATAAGAACACAGACAAATTCATTGATGACCAGTGTGGCTCTTTTGTTTCTGCTCCATAGGAGAACACAGAGAAATCCCCTTTTCCAGCGTTTTGCTTGAACCAATTATAGGATTCATTGAAGAAGTTAAGCTGTATATTATTCTATTTATTTGTTTATTCATTCATTTTGACATTTATTCATTCATTTACCCAATGCACATTTTATTTTAACTCCTATCATTTTCGGGGCACAAAAGAGCACACATACAGAGTTTTTTCATCGTTCTTAGAAGTATATTCAGTAAAGATATGGCCCAGCTTCTAAGTATGGTCCCCAGATAATCCAGAAAGCTCACTGGATAAGTTGGAGACGTGATAATAGCAGGTTGGAGGAAGCCCCAAGACTTACTTTCTGTCCCTATAAGCAAACTGAGGCATACCTTGTATTTCTGGAAATAGAGTCTCTAAAATGAGAAGAGCTAGCACAAAACTCAGGCTGTGCCTATATCCGGACTTCGTAAGCACAAAAATGTTATGCATCCCTCTATATAATTTCAGGGCTTTGTAGATGCCCCATAGCCCATCCACAGAACCTATGTTAAGATGCCAAGGTGTGGAAAATTCCCTAAGCAGTTTTACACTAATTTCCATCACTTTGGTCAAGGACTTGAACTCATTTTTTATTAGTATTTTATGTCTGGGACTCTGAGGTTATGTGACTCTTTGCATCAAACATTTTCTTTTTAAAACGGGAATAAGTAAACCCAGTCGGTGGGATGCACTTATATCAGTTTCTTCACGCAGAAGTTAAATTAAACTAAAAAGCCGGTTTGCTTTATATAATACTAAGTTAGACATCATTTATATATGAATAAGACAGACATATTCCTAACAAATTGAGTGAAATGAATATTTATATATTAAATCATATTTTAATTGTACTGGGATTGCTTTCAACCAAAATGAATACTGTAGCTAATCATTCAGCAAAGCAAAATCAACCCTTTAATTTTTCTCTGGTATAAATCTGTATTTTCAGTTCTCTTAAAATTGCTACGCCCATATACTATTACACATGCTGATCTTCAAATCTGCTTGGATTTTTTTTGGAGGGACAAGAAGGGTAGTCGTGGATATACAAAAAGGTTCCTGACAGGTTAATTGACGCATAACACCTCTACACTTGTACCTGAATGTTTGCAAAGTGCTTTGTTCAGAAAGTGCTGCTGTATGAAAGGCCTCAAAGCAGGAACTAAGCCAAACTGGATTGGCCCTTTTTAAATAAAGTATTGTTGGGAAATGGAAAATATATCATTCTAGTATATTGATCTTTTGCAGGAACAGAAATATTTACTCCATATTCCTTCTTCTCCTACCTGTTAACATTTACCATATTTGCCTCCTCCCTTCTCTGTCAACCACAATCTAGAAAATACCAACTTTTTAAGAGATTTTTTATTTTCACAAAACCTAATTTAAGTATTGAAAGGCATATTTCTAAAAATCAAAATGACCAAAGCCAAGTACCCAACTAGAAAACAACAATTTCCTTTGACTGCCTTGTAATTCAATCTGGGAATATATGAGAATCTGCATTCTTTCCTTCTCATTTGCAGAACTACTGCCCAACAGGAAAGCCTACCAACTATGGAGCCAGATGGTTTCTTTCTGAAAACACATACTATCCCACTGATCCTGTACAAAAGGACTGATTCATGGGCTAAACCAGGAGATAAAAATGATGCTCTGTCTGCTTGCATGGGAATAAAACAGAAATCTTGACAATTTCATTGTTAACAACTAAGAGGTCCACAGCAGGCGCTAAACTGCCCAAGTGACACTAGTAAATGTCTCTGCATTTTCATCATGGAAACACTCAGGTAGAGAATTGCCTAGCTAGGGCTGAGGAACTAGCCTGCTGGAATCCTTCTCTCTGTGCCACCACTGGGAAAAATTACAAAACCACCCTGGAACCTGCACACCTCTCTTCTTCCAATCTCCTCAAGAACAGGAAGAGACTATCATCACATTTCTCGGCAACATGATTTATGGGGTCCCAAATATCGGTAGGGAAAAAACTCTTCTGTGAGTTCACTTTCTTTCTTTAGCCAAAGTTGGAGGCAAAGTAAAGTCAAACTGACAGGAAATGTGGCTGGGTACAAAGCACACTAGGATAAAAATGATACACATCCAAGACTAGGCCAGTGGAAAGGGTCTCACAGTCAGCAGGTTGGATATAAAGATGCTAGGAGAAAAATATCCAAGCCTTGCCAATATAATGGCTATTCTAATTGAAAGAAACTCAGGCCAGTATAGTGCTCTACATATACACAAACACACACACACAGAGTTATTGATTGACTTACGTACCCCAACAAAAGTCATGTTCTTAATCTTAATTCAAATTGCTGTGCATGTGAACCCATTTGTAAATAGGACCCTTTGAAGATGTATTATCTGTTAAGGTGAGGACTTATTTGTGAATAGAATCTTCTAATAGCCTATTCAAATGTGGCCAAACAGAATGAGGGCCAGCCTTATGCCAAAAGACTAGAGGCCTTATTAAAAGAGGAAATTCAGATGCAGCCAAAGGAACCGGAAGCCAGAAGTCAGTGGGAACCAGAAGAGCACATGCAAGAAGAGAGGCCACGTGATAGGAGACAGAGATGCAAGCCATGGACTCCCAAGGATTGCAGCAAGCCAGCACCAGCTGAGAATACAGAGAGAAAGTACTGCCTTGTCGATGTCTTGATTTGGGACTTCTGCCAACCCATTCTTTGGTATTTGTCATGGCAGCCTGGCAAACTAAAATATTAAGAGCTCCTTTGCCAGAATTGGTGGGATTTATTTCTCCACAATTTACAAACAGAGGTAGCTTTGTTTTGGAGATTGCCTAGGACTTATACAAAATACCTGTGAACTTGGCAGAGCTACAAGCTATTCAACAAACCACTAATCCATAGACTCGTGTTGCCATGATGAGAATAAATGGAAAGGATCAGAACAGCCCAAAAGGCAGTGGCCTCACTGAAAGGAAAATGAAAGACCCACAAATGAGTGAGAAGGAAAAATATAGGCCTCTAGATGTCTGTTTTGAGGTAATGGCAGACTACATTATTTGAACATACCCTCCTAATGAAAATAACTAAAAACCCTGGGGAAAATTTTAAAAACAAATCTTCAAAACAACAGAAAGCTTAGAATTTGGCAAAGAATTACCAGGCCAAATACAATAATGGAAAATGAGATAGGTAAACATGGCAGCCACGTTTCCCTAAAAGAATTTACCAGACTTGAGAATTCTGAATCTTATTCTGTTTTCTGGGGCAAGGGGAGGTATCAAAGGTTAGAGCCACACCAGAGGGTATCTATAATTTGTCCCCTCCATAGAAGAAACTAAGACTTCACAGGACAAAGCCCTCAAAATGAAGGTGAGCCCAAAGTAAAGCAGTCATCAGAACATTTCAAGTCACCTGGGTACTTCTGGAAACATCAAGACTAGATCTTGGATTGAGGTGATCCCAGACTGGAAGTACAGAAATACATTCAAATTATTTGTAAGAGGTCCCTTTATCTTACATTTTAATTATTATTGCAAATATTTTTAAAGTATAATCATCAGCACATAATCAAATATAATCAGGCATACAGAGAAAATGATGACATGAAGGGAAAAAAACCACCAGAATCACTAGACAACAGAACAAAGTCCACAAAGATCTCAGATATTAGGATTGTCAGACTCTATAAAAGACTTACAACATAAGAGACAAGCTTGAAATATCTTCCAGGATGAGGACTCTATAAAAGTAACACAGATTTGAAAAAGGAACTCTTACAGACCTAAGTTTGAGTCCCAGCTGCACCATTTAGGAGCTGAAAGAGGCCTCTGATTTCTCATGAGTACAATGGAGATGCTAATATCTACTCCTAGGACTGCTGTAAAGATTAAATGGAATATTAGAGCCACCAACACAACTGCGAGTCCCATAGTGACTTTCTGTTGCTTTCCTCTCTGGCCACCCCTAAGGAGAATGCAGAATCCAAGAAAAAACACTTTTGAGTGTTCTCTCCTTCCAAACATTTTGTTAAAATGTAAATTGGGTTAAAATAAACATCTAATAGTATAACATCTCACAGACTAAACCACAGCCTGAGAAAGGTGAGTGTAAGTACAAAAGGGAGAGGTACAGACAGGCTTGCATAAACCTGAAGCCAGGGCTCTGTCAGCATTATAAATGTCATCAGCAGCACCGAAATATATAACTGAATGTGATTAAAAGGGGAAATGTTAGATTGTATACATGGTAACCGAATAATTTTTTTTTAATCCATGTAACTACACTATACAAACAGTGAACCCTAAGTTAAACTATAGACTATAGTTAATAGTACAATTATAAAAATGTTCTATCATCATTTATAACAAATGTTCCACATCAATGCAAGGTGTTAATAATAGGGTCATATATGGGAATCCTGTGTTTTATGCATGATTGTTCTGTATACATACCACTTCTCCATCAAAAGGGGAAAAAAAGAGTAAGGCAGAAAATTTTTACTCAGGGATGAAAAAAAACCTAAAGCAGATAGGTTTGTATTAACAAGGAAAGAGGTCTAACTATTTTGTTAGGTAAAAAGCTGCACAATAGAATATGATTTTATTAAAATGAATTGTTGCCAAATGGACTTCGTATCCCAAACCACCGATGTCAACTTTCTGGGAGCTTGGGAGACGCTCTCTCAAGGACTGCAAAGGCCCGAAAGAAGCCTTTCTGGGACATGGTTTGAAGCAGATTTTCTGGCAATTACCCCCACACTAACTTTGAAAAATGTGTTTCTGTGGGTTTTGTTGAAAAGAGCAAAACACTAGGATTGGAGGACAGTCTTCGCTGGGTAACAGGTACTGCAAGGGAATTGGCACACCAGCTGTTTTCGCTTTTCTTTGGAAAAATAAAATAAAATAAAACAATATCAGGAAGATCTAAACATAGAAAATGCACAATAAGCCCCCCAACTCCAGGTGAGTATCAGTGGCTGGACAGCCTCTGTGAAAAGGCCCAAACAATCCCAACACAGGAGGCCCATCTGCAGATGATTACTCCTGGCAGCAAAAGCTATGACTCTCTGAAAAGGGAGCCTTTGAAACCAAAGGCTAATTTGTAAATATTTTATAGGAAAATGCCAATTAACCAGAAACAAGTTGCACAGATTTCTTAATTATCTGTATCATTCCTGCTACTTACATTAGACTTTGGTAGGAGGAAAAAAGCTGCAAATAGCAAGCAGATGAAAGGGGATCATATAAAAATATCTATATTGTAAAGCTGAACTGGTGATTCATACACATTCTGTGTTATCTTCTATAATTTCACCATCAATATTACTTTTAAAGTTACCTCTGCTGCAGTAGAGACATTCTTCTCACAGGTACTAAAGTTCTGCTCAGGAACTTAAGGTCTCTTCCACTAGAAAATCTTTCCTCCCTTCTTTTCTTCTTATTCTCCCTTCCTTCCTTTCTTTTCTTTCCCTCTGGACATACTTCCCCCTTTTGTTAAATGGGATTATCTTCTTCATAGGACTGTAGTAAATATTAAATAATTTAATGCCTTAAAATTCTGTGAATCGTGCCTCATACATAATAAACACTCAATTTACACTAGCTATTGTTGTTGTTATTTTTATTTCTCTCAGAGTCTGGCTGGGCAATGAATGAAACCTTTTTTATCTCTTCCTCCCATCTGGCTCCAAACAGCTTTCAGATGGTGTAGACTCAGCACAAAAACCTTGGTGCTGAGAACCAAAGAAATCAGGGCATCAAGGGAAAATGCAGCATCTGGGACAGGCTTTGAGCTCTGTGGGAATGGGGTCAGTTTTGGGTCATGAAAAGTAATCAGTAAAGTCTAGGAGCTTAGGGGAAAGCTGCAGGAACAGAGCATGCTGCTGAAGCCCTGTGCCTCGGTGCATCCGGCGGTGGGATGGCATTGCCCAGGATTTCTGGGATCCAACAACAACATTCACCATATATTTATCACATAAATAGATATTGTGATAGGAATTGGAAATATAATAGTAAGCAAAATAAATATTCTTATAGATCTTACAGTCTATTTGGAAGACACATCTTGATCGAATTATCACCCTGGGAACATATAAGTATATATATATAATTTATATAGTAAGTGGGTACCATGAAAAAGGAAAACATATTAGCTATTATTTGTTGACCATTTAAGTACCACTTCAAGGGTTTTTTATATGTATTAATTCATTTAATCTTTATAATAAACCTATGAGGTAGCTATTACCATAATCTCCATTTTATAGAAGAGGGAACTGATGCACAGAGAGGTTAGGTAATCTATACAAAACTCACATATCAAGTAAATGGCCGAGTTGAGATTAGAACCAGGCAGGCTAACAACAGGGGCTGCATGCCAAGCCACTGCACTATACCATGTCTTGACAGGACGCTGTAATGGGAGGCCTATCTTAATCACCCAGGGTCAGAGGATGGGGCTAACGAGCAGCTTGTGAAGTGAACTAGAGTGAAGAGCGATTAATAAAAAATGAGTTGGAGTTATCTAGAGCTCCCAGCCAGGGTTCTTTCTTAGTTGTACACAGCAGAAGCTGACTTTGGCTGATTAAACATAAAAGGGGTCAGGCTGGTAAACTAGGTTCATTCAAGGCTAAGCTTTCAGGAATGGCAGCCAAAAGCATACCACAGAACTGATCGGATGAAGAAACTTCCTCAGCTGCTAATGACCACCCAGCGAGTGGTCCTACAGTTGATGTTGCTGCCAAAACACAACCTTCCTGCAACCACAGCAGCCACCAGCATCTCGGCTTCTTCTGCACCAGAAACTACGCCTTGCAACCACTGCCACTCCCCAAAACTGATGCCTCTGCTGCCATCTTTGCTAGGACAGTAGGTTCTGCCTTCCTCAAGCTGTTCACTTTCAAATTAAATTCTCACATGCATGTCTGATTGGTGGAAACTAGATCACATGCCTGTGCCCTCACTCCAAACACACCTGGGGAATCTCATTCTCTCTCTTGGCTAGTGAAAGTGTATTCATCCTAGAAATGCCTCAAATGTAGCAACTGTCTTCAACAAGTGCCAGGCAACTGCAAAACATGGCGGATGTCCACCGCACTAGATGAAGAAGGACAAAAGAATGCAAGAAAAACAAATAGCATGTCTGAAAGCCCAGACATGGGCACGTTCCCAGCACATTTAAGGAACTTAAAGAAGACAATACTGCTGGATCGTAAAAACATGTACGTGGGAAGAGAACCACAAAGCAGGGCTAAACCGTGTAGATCCTTATAAAGGTTTTAAGGATTTTGATCCTTACCCCAACAGCTATGCAAAACCATTGAAGGATTTTAATGAATTTTCCTCTTTAAAAAGATTACTATGACCTCTGTGGAGAAACAATTTGAGCATAGCAAGGTTGGAAGACAAGAAAGCATTTAGGAGTGAATGCAGTAAATCATGAGGAAGATTATGGGAGCTTGGTCTGGGGAGGGCAAAGTGAAGGTAAAGAGAAACAGATGGATTCAAGAGATATTTAAATAAGTTAATAGGGATTTAACAATTTAATTGTATCTGAGTGGTGAAGGCTATTTTTTAAAGAAGAAAAGTTAGCATAATTTAATAGCTATTGTTACTCACTAGGAAATGAAGGGCATAGACAAAGCTTGGTGGAGTGGCAGGGAAGATAACAAATCAGCTTTGGTTATGAGGAGTTTAAAGGGTCTTTTTTGACCTCTTAGTAAAGAGTGAACAGGTAAGTAGACAAGCTCAAAGAAGAGTCTGGGTTGAAGGTATAAATTTTGGCATCATGTTGGTAAATGCAATTATGTTTGTGGAGTAGAATTTAGAGAGTAACAAAACAAGATTTTCAAGCTTTGAAGCATTCCAATATTTAAAGATAAGTTGAAAAGAGAGACTGAGAAAGAAGGCCATAAACGTCCCATATCTTTGACCAATGCACACAGCTAAAAGAGGAAAATTTGAGAATGGAACCTAAAACTTTCTGAGACACATGTGAGCTCCATCAGAGAATGGAACTTTGAGAAGCCCCAGTGTTTAGAGAGTTCACTGAAGATGAAGCCCCAGTTTAAGGTGAAAAACACAAATAGAAAAATTCAGAGAAGTAGGTACAGAAGAAATATATAAATGGCATTTAAAAGCCTATAATATTTCCATAAAAATCACATGGAAAGATTGTAAATGTAAAACACAGGACTATGGGTGACATGCAAAAGTCAAAGCCACTATGGGAAGCACATTGCCAGACCACGAGAAGAGTGCAAAGTGGGTGGAGGTGGGGGAGGCACCTGTACAACCAGGCTCCTAAAAGCACAAATCCCATCCTTATAGTGCACGGAAAAATCTCAAGGCTTCTCCACCCCTTCCATTATCTTGTTACATCTCTCCAGGCAAAGTTCAGTATCAAAACCAGGGAACTTCCCTCCAGTGAGAAAAAGTAGCGCTCAATTTAGAGAACAGTATTTTAAAGGGGGATCAAGTCACAAAGCTACAACCTACATGACAAGGGGTCCGCCCTTCCTTGCACCCCTCAAGTCAGAGTAGTAAGATGGCACAGATTTTCCTCCCTAAGTGCACACTTTGTCAACTCTCGTACTTTGTGCAAAATCTCTCTTTTTCCTGTTTGACAACAGGTCCAGGCCTGCTTTCCGTGTTTAGCCCAGGTCAGAAATAGGCTTGGCGTTTGAAGGGAAGCAGGTGGCAGAGGCACTCTCTCCTGATATCTGTTGCTCTGGTTCCATAGCCCAGGGGATCATCTGGTGTGGCTTTTTACATCTCACTGAAAGGATAAATCCTGAGATCCTAAGATGGGAAAATCAAAATCGCAGGCCATTTCCCTAAGGGGAAAGTGCAAGCTTTCCAGCCTGCCTTGGTTCTGGGCTCTAGATTAATTCAAGCCTGCCTTGAAGCTTGGCAAAAGGTTTGCCATGTGGTTCAGCCTAGCTCACTAGAATTTTGAAGGGAATTTGGGGCCAAAGACACAACCAATAATAAAGTTTTACTTTGCTTTCTTTACCTCCTTAGAGTATATATCTTCCTGGGATAGGCGGGGGTGGGGGCACGGGGGGGAAGGGCAGGGAGTGACTCAGCCAAGGCAAAAGTTGAGTCAAATACTAAATGATGACTCCAAAATTTATATCTCTGATTCTGACATCTTCCTTACTTAGAAAACCTATAGACCAATTGTCTATGTGACTTCATCTCTTATTGGTATAAATGGCACTTAAAATTTAACATGCCCCAAATTGAACTCTTCATTTTCAACCTACCCCTTAAATCTGTTTCCACACTAGGTTTTCTAGTTCCAATAAATGGCACTATCACCCACCCAATGCTGTACACCAAAACCCAGGAATCAAGTTTCATCCTCTCTTTCCTATGCCTTCCTCTACTGCTAATCTGTGGATTGGCTCTACCTCTATCAACTTCTTTCTATCCATTTGCATACCCTAATAGCATCCTTACTGGTCTCCCCGCCACAACTCTTACACACAATGTAGCCAGATTGTATAAATGGTTTAGAAACCAATTCAGCTTATGACCTTCCCCTGTTTGTCAACCCCATACAATGGTTTCCTACCTCACTTAGTATGAAATTTAATATCCCCCCATGACCTCTAAGGCTGTATATGATAGGGCCCCTGTCTAGCTCTCCTCTATCTTTTCCTTCCTCTCCTCCACTAAACATGCTCCAGCTACACTGGGCGTTTTTCTATTCTTTGAATGCCCTGAGATGTTTTCATTCTCGTGGCCTTTTGCTTTAACTAGTCCTTCTGCCTGGATCACTCCTTCAGGTCTTTACCTTGTGGCTGTTTCTCGCCATTCAGGGCTCATTTCAAATTTACCACCATAAGAGGCCTTTACTGATGGCCCAATTGAAAAGAATATCCCCTACCAACCCCATTTTCTCTCATATCTTCCTGTACTGTTGTCTTTTACGTTATAATTAAATGAAAAGGTCTTATTCATGTATTTACTTATTTTTTATTGTCTATCTCCCTGAGAAGACTGGAAGTCATGAGAGAAAAATATCTTGTCTGTCTATTCTCTTCAATATGCTCAGCCTTGTGAATAGTACCTAGCACTGAGTAGATACCAAATGAGCTCTTATGGAAAGAAGATTAGAAAGGAGGAGGGAAAGAAACAGAGAAATGGAAGGAAGGAAGGGAGGGAGGGAGGGAGGGGAAGGGAAGGGAGGGGAGAGAAGGGTCATCTTAATGTAATCTTAAAAGGACTCTGGTCTCACTATTACCATCTGGATCTTGGGCTCACCATCTCCAGGATGGACAACAAAGACATAATGGCAATTGACTCCAAGTCCCTACTCAGCACATGAATCCCTTGCAGTCCCTGTCCCATGGGAAACAAGTCTCTGCTTCCGGTCCTAAGCTGGCCATTCTGACTCTCTACCCATTCAGACCTGAGATTCTCTGTTACGCTCACTGGCCTCCCACTCTATGACATTCCCCCAAGCTTTGCCACTGCCTAAGCTGCTGCTACCACACTTCACCTCTGATTCTCAAAGTTTCTCAAAGAACCGTCTATCTGGCCATTGGCTGCAATTCTGGGGCGGTCCTCTTGAGTGTTTTCCCCTTGATTTGTTAATTTTGAAAGCTCTTATTTTCCTGGGCCAACATCACTGCTCTCTTGGTGGGACACAGCACTAAGTTTGAGTGGTGACTCCTTGTTCCCAGAAGTCCCTTAGGATGCCTAGAGAGAAAACTTTCCATCACATTATCTTCTCTCTAAGACCAAGGTTTACACATTAAAATAGCTATTATTTTTAAGCTATTAGGATATTGATCCACCTGAATATAGAAATGTTCCTTCTTTACCAACTATGGCCACCTAAGAATAGTCCCCAAGGCTGGTGTCCCAGATATCAACGCTAGAAGTGAAAAAGTAGCCACCATAGGTGAATAAACAATGGCATAATTGTATGTAGGGATAAAAAGAAAACTGAATAGTTTGGCTTCTAAAAGTGCTTTAAGGCTTTAGTATTATAATTTGTTAAACTGTGATTGTAAGTTAATTAAATTGCATACTGAATAAATGGACTAATCTTTATATTTCTTTCTTAATGTCTTTCTTTCCTTCCTTGCAGCCACAAACATTTTAGTGAGCATCTACTACATGCAAGTTATTGTTAAAGGCATAGAGAGTCTCACCCAGGAAAAAATAACTGACATTGACCTTGGCCTCAATGTGATATAGAGTCAAGAGATATGGAAAAATGAGTAATTGTGAATTGAGAAGAAAAAACAATGACACTTCTTTAAAGTAAAACCAAGTAAGTGCCATACTGCTGGCACTGAGTTCAAGCCCAGGTGGGTATACCTAACCCAGACTGCGTGTCCTAATCTAGTGGAAAAGTTTTGGTAGTCTGCTTTTTAAGGGCAAGGAAGGACATTGCTTAGTGATGTGGCCGCAAGCTCTTAGGAGAAGAGACTGTGTTCAGCACATTTCAGCTACCAAGCAAGGCTGGGCTGATTTCAAAGAGCCACATAAAATAAATAATCATGCAAAAGCAGATTCGTTCTGATAGGGCTCTGACAGCTGCTCCAAGAGGTGGGTCCTTGCAAGCCCATCTTTCAACAACGAACTGACCCAAAGATCCAGGAAAGCTCCAGACAGGACCATATGGCCTGCAATAAAAACGTATTTCAAACTCCGTTTATTATGCATATCTTTCAAAAGTTCAGTACTCTGTGAAGAAACATTGCACCTGCAAGGCTTTAATAAGCTTCCCAAGCAAGTTCAATTATAAAATTGCAGGTACCTGAAGAATTTGTCTTCTTTTATACTTAGCCATGCACTGCCCACCAGTAAATGGTCTCATTCTTTTTCTTTATTTGAGTTTGCATTATTTTCTAAGCTGTGGTCAATACTTATTGAGAAAATAAAATTCCTTATAGAACTCAGAGTTAGGGCCATGAAATATATCTGCTCCTAAACTTTGGGGACTCCAACATTATTTCATACAGAATCCTCCTCTCTGCCTGAAAAAAAAAAAAAAAAAGGAGTCCAATCATGGGGCCTGAAAAAAGCAAGGGAGGATCTGACATGAATTTAGGCTGAACTTCACTCATCAGTAATAGCAGGGGCGAAAGGGCGGGGAGAGGTAAACAGCTTCCCTTAACAAAATTTCTAGGATTTGATGGTCTCATAGGGAAGATGACCCAAAAAGAAATGACTTGGACAGACAGAGGAATATGGGTTATTAAAAACACATCGAAGGGAAAGCGAGGTGATGGCTAACTCTTCTGGGAAGGTGGGAAGTTGGGGACAGCGTTCCAAAGGAAAAGGCATTTGAACCAAAACTTGAAAAATAAATAGGAGTTCATTAGCTTTTCAAGAAAGAGAATGTAGCATCCATATTGGGGTTGGAGCTATGTTCGTGTGTCAATTTCAGTGACTCTCCCAAGACAGTGAAAAAAGTGACACATGTCAGGGAAGATTACAGAGCTTAAGGCCCCAAATCCTGTTCAAATCTCTACCTTGTTTAGCTTATTCATGAACAAGGCGTCTGTGTTTAAGATTGCTCTTATGATCAAATAATGCATTTGGAATGGGTGATGTTTACCAGTCCTCTGACACTAGAATCTCTAATGTTCTTCCCAAACTAAGAGCCTACATGAGATTCGGAACCCCTTTCCTTAATTGCACAGTGGTACATCTTAGGATTTTAGCAATGGATTTTATATATGATGATTTGTCTTAATTACTATGCAGAGTGAGAGTGGATGAACCTTGCCTGCTAAGATTCTTATTCTCCTTGAACTCAACAGTCCTACATCAAAAGAGCCTTTGATTGAGTTGTACCATATAAAGATTATAACATACTTAGCTTTCAAAATGAAGAATTTTGGACCAAGTGTGGTCCTACATTAATGAAGAAATTACTTGGTAGACCTGGGGACGTATAAACAAAGTAATTGTGGCTTCCTAGAGATAATGATGCTGTCATTAACCAGGGATTGTTATTTGACAAGTGTATGGAAGAAGGAAGGAAAGAAGGGAGGGAGGGAGGGAGGGAAAAGTGTGAGAAGGGAAGGAGAAAAAAGAAACACCTACTTACTACAATCAACAGTGTCTCTGCACTGTTTTAATCTTCAGAACCTTAACAATAATTCTTAAACATGTAGCCAGGACAGTGTCCTCAAGCCTTTGAGACTCAAGGAGAGCAGCAGAGGATTACCAAAGATGGCACCTGATACTGCCCTTTTACATAGAAAGAACAGCTACTGTTTTTTGTTATAAAACCATGTTTGCATGTCATCTTCACAACAACCCTTAAAGGTTGATGGTGTTATATTTATTACATGGACACAGAAAAAAAAGTTCAGAGAAAATAGATGTGCTCAAAGTGACCAAGAAACCAGGTGAAGGAGAAGGGATTCAAATCCAGCTATTTGACTCCAAAGTCCATGCTCATAACAAGACCCTGTTTGGCCCTTTTGGTTAATCTTCATGAGAGTCTACACCCTTCACTTTACCTATGCTTTGAAAGACTGTTGATCACAGTAGTATAGGTGGCCATAGCAGATGAGGTGTCACTGGAACTCTGGACAGGTGCCTTACACTGAGCATTTAGCTGACAGTGACATATCCAACTACCTTTTTTTTTTTTTTCATTTAACCACATTGTCTATC
The DNA here is from genome assembly GCA_029593785.1 of Cabassous unicinctus. NCBI lineage: Eukaryota > Metazoa > Chordata > Mammalia > Cingulata > Chlamyphoridae > Cabassous > Cabassous unicinctus. The sequence goes on from JAQZBX010010667.1 coordinate 16,687, forward strand.
AAATATCAGTTATTCTTTTCTGGTTTTGAATATCAAAAAAGAAAAATATTCCTAAGAGGTATCAACAGAAAGGGGAAAGTGTAGCAAATGTGCCTGGGAACTGAAAATCCTGTATTTTACTATAAACTGCAGAGCAGAAATAACCAACAGATGATAGGAGAATGGGATCAATAGATTTTCTCTGGTTCAAGTCAGGACTCTACAAGTCTTTGAACTCTATTGTTTTTCTTCCTAAGTATCAGCTTTGTTCATATTTTAAAGACTCTACTCTTTTGCATTCTGTTGCATTGGGATTAGGCAAACCTACAGACCACCTCTCCCCCCCATCTTACATTGACCACCTCCAAAAGAAACTTTTCTGAACAAAGGATGGAGTGAATTTACTGACACTTTGGAGCTAAAAAGAGTAGTAATTCACATTTACTGGGTGTTTACTGGATACCAAGCACTGTTTTAAGAATTTTAAATGCATATTTTATTTACTCTTTTCAACAGTCCTGTGACATAGATACTGTTATTATTCTCATTTTATGAGATGAGAAAATGCAGCCCAGGGAGGCTGTGTCATTTGCCCAAGGTCCCACGTTTGGTAATAAATCCCAAGTGTAAACTCCTTTGTAAGCCTCTTGTGGATTGGATGTGTTAACAACTTGGAGACAATTCTTGAAGGACAACTACATCATCTTATCTTCATTGAGAATAATATTTATTCTTTCATTCAATCAACTTTTTTTGTTTATGCTGCAAGCCATTGGGAATATTAAAACAAGGAGGATGAGATCTCAATTCTCAAGGGTTCCCCCATCTTATAAGAGAGATGTATATGAGGAACAGCTGTAATACAATGTGATCAGAGCAAACGCTGGAGGCTATCAAGGCACAGAGGAGGAACTCAGTGAGGGTGCTGGGGAAAAGGTATCAGAGAAGGCTTTTTTAGAGTAGATGAAGCTAGAGCAATCGCTCTTTTTTTTTTTAAGATTCATTTTATTTATTCCTCCCCTGCCCCCATTGTTTCACGCTCACTGTCTGCTCTCTGTATGTTCTTGTTCTTGTGTATCTGCTTGTCTTCTCTTTAGGCAGCACTGGACACCGATCCTGGGACCTTCCAGAGTGGAGAAGAGGTGCTCAATCTCTTGCGCCACCTCAGCTCCCTGGTCTGCTGCATCTCTTATTGTCTCTCCTCTGTGTCTCTTTTTGTTGTGTCATCCTGCTGCACCAGCTCTGCGTGGGCCAGCACTTCACAGGGGCCACCTTGTCTTTCACCAGGAGGCCCCGGGAATCAAACCCTGGACCTCCTATTTGGTAGATGGGAGCCCAATCATTTGAGCCACATCCATTTCCCCCTAGAGTAATCTTGAAGTGCAGGTAAAAGATAATCAGGAGGAAAAGGCCAAAGAGGGCAAGAGAAAGACCAGGGTGCTCTCTGGGAACGACATCTAATTTGACGTGACACAAGGCATCAATAAAGGCAAAAGGGAAAGAGTGATCCTGGGGATGTGTATAAAAGCCACCCTGGAAGGCCTTGCTTGCCATACTGAGAAATTAGAAGTTTAGGCTGTAGGCAATATAAACCACTAGGAAGCTTTAAGTAGGGGAATGAGAAGGTTGAATTTGCACTTTAGAACAATTACTCTAAGAGTAGACTGGAAACGGGCTGGGAGGCCAGTTCAGAGGTTACTAAAGCCTTATATTAAGGATATGGCATGGAGATAGGAAGGAGGAGTCAGATACTAAAGAAATTAAGAAGGTAGAATCAAATCTCAAAGCCCAACGAATCGAGAGGAAGGGTTTAATATGAGTACCAGATTTCCAGTATAGCCGATTCGGTTAATAAAGAATATTCAGTAGATGGGTCAGGTTTGGAGAATTAATGATGTAATGAGCATGAAGCTTTAAAGTTTACAAATAAAATTCCTCTAAACAACTCTGTGAGGCTGGTGCCATCCGTATCTCAGATGAAAACACTGAGCATAGAGAATAACTAACTTGCCCAAGTTCCCGAAATCAGGAGAGGGAAGACCCAAAACTTGAACTTGTTTCAAAATATCATTTTCTTTCCACTACATAATCTGACACAAATAACAATAGTAGCAAAATAATAATGATGACAGCTCATGTATTGAATGCTTGTTGTGGCCTAGGCACCCTTCTAACCATTTTATATTTGTCAACTCACTTAACTCTCACAATAATTCTATGATGTAGGTATTACTGTTATCCCTATTTTATAGCTGAAGCAATTGGGGCACTGAGGGGTTCCAGCAATAAGCATAGTAGTTGGGACAAAGAATCTAGATGTTGCCATTTCCCCTAGAGGGAAGATTTAAGGCCGTGGCAAAGAGAACCACATGATGATATGATTCAGTGACTTGGGCTGCCTTTTTGTTCCTCATGAGAGGCCATCCTTCTTTCAGAGCCTGTGGACTAAGGAAACTATCCAGACACAGGCCCCCATTGGTTTAACCCATACATGAAAGTTGAGGTCCCTTCTCCCCAACTCTACTCCCAACACATGCTTTCAATCAAAGACATCCATTACTGCTCGGGTCCCTGTGTTGCCTTCTGAAAGCTGGAGCCAGGCTCTGTTCATCCAGTTTGAGTTTTAAATAGAGAATCATTTTCCAGCGGCATGAGTGCTGGGCTGTGCTCTCCTGGAGTGGGATAAACAACCACAGGTTGACTGCCCAGTGTGTCAGGCTGTAGAAACAGCCCTCTGGAGGACACTGCTCACCCCAAGCTCATTAGCCAATTACTCAGAGCCTGGTTAGTAACTGAGCGCTTTCTGTGTACTAATTTGAGCCTTGTAAAAGTAAACTTGCAGTGAGAAGCTAGCTCTCTGTGGGCAGATTTCTCTTTCTGGCATACCTCAGGATCAGGCATTCTGGAGAGGCACGAGAGAATATTGGTGCAGTCCATGAGCTCTAAGCTTGGGCTACTTGGATTCAAATCCCAGCTCTGCTACTTTTCAGCTGTGTGGCCTTCAACAAATAATTCTGGCTTCAGTTTCCTCATCTTTGAAACGGGAGTAATAGGAACTATTTAATGGGAATATTTGGGGTCTCAATTAACTTAGAACTGTGCCTGGCACATAGAGACCATTCCTTAAATATTAGCTGGTACTATTTACTGCTCTTGCTTATTTATGTAAAGCAACCCATCCTACTCCAAGGAATGTGATGTTAAAAAAAAAAAAAAAAAGCAGTGCAGGGAGAGGGGAGAGATTTACTAAGGTTTAATAAAGGCGTTATTTTTCTTGGCTATCAACTACTAAACACACTGGCTTTTAACAGCTATCTTCTTTAATACAAAGTATTTTCTGTGTTTTGCAGATAATGCCAAAAGAAATAAATTCCAAAAGAAATAAAGGCGTTTTTTCTCAGTTCCCTCAGAAGGTTTCTAAGAGAATGAAATGAGAGAGACTGAGAGCTCGCTGAGGGCAGGAACAACATCCCACTCAACTGTAAATCCCTGCACCAAGCACATTATACAAAGGACGTGAATGCCCAATAACTGTCACTCAAGCAAAGCATCGCACAATGAATGAACGTGTGGAAATAACAGATTTGAAAATGCTTTGACTGTCAACATTGCAGTGAAATTGTTAAAGATCTTTATCAATATCAAGATAAGAACTGTATTTACTTCATTTCCTGGAAGGTAAATTAAGGGGGTCTTTGAGATTCCACAGAGATAATAATTTGACAGAGTGACTGAGCAGCTTCAAATTAACATCTATTCACTGATGAATAAAGAGATTTTTGAGGAAAAGGTTTTTCAACATTGTGACAGTTTGAATTTGGTGAATCCAAAAAAAAAAAAACGTATGTCTTTGAACTAATCTATTCCTGTGGGCATGAGACCCTTTCGATTGGACTATGTCAGTGAGGAGTGACTCAGGTTGTCTCTGCCCTTTTGCTTGGTCTCATATAAATGGAGACACAGAGAAAGAGATACAGGAAAAGGGAGTTCTGCCAGTTTTGATCCTGCCATGTGAGAGAGGACTCTAGGATCACTAGCAGCCAAAGCTTAAGCATGAAGCCCCCAAGAGGCTGGACTCACGGAGCAGCTCAAGGCTGAAGAGATGAGCCATATGCCTGATAGCTCACAGCTGAACTTGGGAACAAAGCATGACAACCTAGACTGAGAGAGGAGGCCCAGAAAGAGACAAGTCCTATGCCTGGTTATCCACAGCTGAGATTCAGGAGACGGTAGATTCTGGATGGGAAGGCAAAGAGATGGGTGGCCATCTTCTTCATCACATGACAGGACTTCGGGATCACAAGGAGCTGTGGCAGGACCCCGGGACCGCCAGGAGCTGACTTTGGTGAGGAAGCATCTCTGCTGATGCCTTGATTTGGACATTTCACGGCCTCAGAACTATATGCTTTTACCCTATATAAAATTCCTATTATAAAAGCAACCCAGTCTGGTACTTTGCATTGGTAGCCCTGTGGCAAACTAATTCATGCATTTTTGGTATTTTAAAAAGAGAACCTCCATACCAGAACATAGCTTGCCTTTGCTGAATAAGAAACTGATGCTATCCTCATTTCTATTACAATAATTTATATGAGTATGTTAATAAAACTCAGGCTCTGGAAATAGGTTTTGTTTAAATAAAGATACTTATTTATATCCCCTTAATATTTTTGTATTTGCCCTTCTTACAGGTCTTACCACTTAATTTATTTAAGGTTGCCAGATTACACAGTAAAGAGAGGGAATTTCCATAAGAAAACAAAGCCTGAAATGTTTGTCAGGTCCCTACCGCTATCTTAAGCTGCTGACTGTATATGAAATACATGGGATTAACTTTATCCTAGCCAGATAGAGGAAACCAAGGAAATTCACAGACCACAGTGCTGTACCAATGTGCTTGCCACAACAGCCAGCAAAGAGAAAATGATTTAAAAAGGAAGCCTGACCACCTCTCTCCTGTCTAAATAGTTTCAGTGGCTCCCCATTGCTTTGCATCTTGTGATTCCAAAATCCTCAGCAAGATTCTGCATTATCTGATCTCAGTCTACCTTCACCTGACATCACTTTCCCCTCCTGCTCTGTGTCAGATCCCTTGCTTCTTTCGGCCGCAGACCTTTGGGTGTGTTGTTCTCAAACCTAGAAGCCTTTCCATGCTCCTCCTCCACCACCACTATCACCACCTTCTTCACTGTCCTCTGCCAAGCCAATTGTCACAGACCCTTCATAGCTCATTGCATCTTCTTGAAAAAGCCTTCCCTAAAACACGCCTCCTACCTACACACATGCACATGCCACAAGGTCAATTATATATTTCCCTAGTACCCTGCACTTCTCTTTCATGTCACTTATCAAAGCCCTTAAATATAGATATATATGTGTATATATGTGTGTGTGTATACTTACTTGCACATATTTGTTTGTGTGTATACATGTATTATTTATAGTTTATATTTATAATTATACTTTACATTAACTTCTATTTATTTGGCTTGTATATTTCATTTATGTTATAGTATATAAAGTACTTACAGTTGTACCTGGCGCATAGTATGCTCAATAACTATTAGCTTCTACTGTGTTAATTTGATAAGCACTTGACAGTTGCAATATGAAAAGAGGAAAGCTCTGACCTTTAGGATTTAAGACCAGTTATTCAACTAAACAAGACAGCAGGAACCCTAATCCAGGTGGGAGGAAAGTCAAGTCCTGGATTAATAAGGCTTGAAGAATGTGGCTGCTGAGAGTCTAGTCAGGCCAGAAGTTGAGTACAACAAATTTGCTAAAGTCAAAGGGGTCAGAAAGATGCTTTAGATGCAAGATTTCAAATCACAAAATGACCGATTTTGGGTGGCCAGGAGACCAAGATGAGCTCTCTTCTTAAGCTCTTAGTCCTTCCGCGGTCTGGATGTCCTGGACTCACAGGTGCCATTCATTAAGTCATTCACTCAACAGATATTTACAGTGTGCCTACTATGTGCCAGGCTCCACTCTATGCACTGGCATTCCAGCACAGAACAAGGCAAGGTCCATTCTCTTGTGGAGCTTGCATTCTAATGAGGGAGATGGGCAATTTTAATAAGGAAGCAAAATACATAAGTAAGCCCTGAGAGTTACAAGTATTAAAAGAAAAAGAAAACATAGGAGGGGTTGACAGAGGTGTGAAAAAGATGTCTTGAAAGAGGTAACATTTGAGCCAAGACTGGAATGAGGAGAAAAGGATAGCTGAGAGGAGATAATACTAGTTAGTATTTATTGAACGCTCACATCCAGGCACTGGCCCAAATGTTTTACTTGTCTATCAGTCAGGGCCCCAGCAGGAAACTGGTGGCATACTCATAGTGGGTAATTTGAAGGAAGCTTAAAAAACAAACTTTGTACAAAGATGTGGATAAGATGGAGGGAAATCACAAGGGGCAATATAGACCTGGAGGGGTAGAGAAGGATGTTTCCTGTAACCTGCAGGCAGAGAGCAGCATGTAAAGAGGGCTGCTTGACAGGAGCTATGACCTTCAGTCAAGGGACACAGCCAGCCTGTCATGGCCCCTTAAGGAGCAAGTGTGGGAGGGTGGAACCCACCCTCTCTCTTCCTTCCCTCTGATCACCTGGTAGTGCTCCCCACTGACCAAATGCTACTGGAAACCAGAAAGCAAGGGAGCCTTTAGATGCTGGCCTCACAGACCCATTTAAAGGGTGCTGAGGAAGGTAGAGAAGGGCGAAGAGTGGATTTGGAAGGGCAAATGTCCAGCCAACATGCAGTATATCATTTAACACTTGCAAAATCATATAGGTAGGTACTTCTATCACTCCAAGTTTGCAGGTTGAGGATACTGAGGTACAGAAAACAAGTGATTTGCCAAATTTCATGGTAAGTGGTGAGTCTCAGACGTCACTCCAAGTAATCTGGCTCCAAAGTCCATGTCATTAATCATCACTCTGTGGTTCCTACACCAAGTCAAGAAAGAATGTTCTAGGCAGAAAAAACAAGTACAAAGTCCCCAGGGTGAGAGGGAGCTGAGCACGATTGAGGACAAAAAAGAACTGAGGCTAAAATCAATGTGGGGAGGGGGTAGATGAGGACTGAGGAGTAGGAGGGGCCTGTTCCTTCAGTAGACTGCTGGTTCATGCTAAGAAGTTTGGATTTTAGTTCCAGAGAAAGAGTTTGAACAATGGAGGAACACAATTTCGTTAAGAATTTTTTTTTTTTTTAGGCTTCAATTATAGCCAGAATGAGGTGAAAGGCCAACAGTAAGAGTTTCTGTTTACAGTAGCAATTATAAATCATAATAAATGAGTATTTCAAACACTTCTGTTAACTGTTACAAAATTGAAATTGAGCCCTGTACAATAAGAATTATATTGTATACCTAGTGATGCAGCTCGCAAAGCAATAGGCAAGGCTCAAGACCAGTAATTAGTAAAATATACCATTAAAAACCATGGTTATCACTTCAACAAATACTTCATGTAATCTCTCCATCCTTTTCCAATTCTCTACAAACTAACCCTCTTCTGAAATCAAACCACTAGTTTTAGATTGACTTGCCCCAGAAGCATGCCCTAAGACAAAGATTGGAACACGGGTGATGTATTTAGGATATGATCCCAGATAATACTACTAGAGGGATGATGTAATGAGACAGGAAAAAGATGTCAAAACACATGCATTATCAAGCAACTTTTCATGGTGGGCAGCTGAAGATTTAACCCACTGGAAAACTCTGCTCCTCTGGTGTCTGCTATATTTCTCAATTGGCAAATAAGATATATTTTATTGTGTTTAGTTTTTATTACTAGGTGGCTGAGCAACTTTTCATATACCTAAGCATTACTAACTTCACCAGTTTGATTTTAAGCTCCTTGAAGATAGGATCCATGTTATCATCATGCCCCTCAGCACAATCCAGACACTCAAAGGATATTTGTTTGTTTACCGATGTTCTTGGGTGACTTTTTGTCCTTCCTCATGAAAATCAGCTGGGCTGAATATTGGTGAGCTAGCTTTACCACCTACGAACACTTAATTCATCGAGACTGAAAAATTACAAACATTTAGGCTCTATTCATGTTTTGTGTCTAATTATACATATATACCATCAGACCCACTGAACAAGTAAAAATAAAATAAGCCAACCCAATAATTTATATTTCTCATGAGCCAAGACATGGTTTATTTTATGAGGACTCCACAACAGAGTAAAGTGTACGAATACTAAAGCTTTTGTGGTGTTAACTACTCTGGAGTTAGGTCTAGGTAGTAGAATATACTCTGAAAAGTAGGTTGAAGTCCTACCTGTGTTAACTGTCTTTGAAGTTGCAATAATTTTTTTGTCTGCAAAATTTTAAGTCTATTTTAGAATACACAAATATTATATGTTTGGTGTTAATGACACAGTATTAAACCTGTAAACATTTTATGGGTTTAGGTAATTGATGACAATTTATTGAAAATTATGGTTGTCAAGGTAAATACTGAAAATAATAACTTCACAATGTGGTAAAAGCCAATTATTGTTATTTAATCTCTTTGAAAGCATTAAAATAATGTGTTGTATTTGTGTTTAAAATATATAAAAAAAACTTCACATCATTTGTTAAGCATATGTAGCAGTTGAATGGAAAAGTCAGAACTGCATAACTTCAGACCTGTTATTCAAATAGACTTAGGAAACAAATTAAATTACTACTCATTATCAAATTTCTATGGAAATAACTTTATTCTTAAAAAAGAGAATAAAATCCTAAAATAGCTGCCCCTCTTTAGTTTGATCATTTCCTTGATTCACAAGCAGAAGCAAATACAATGTGACTAGCTAATTCCCAGCTGCATAAAGATTTAAATCCATGCCAGAAAACTGGACAATCAAATTATGTAGTAGCACAGTAGCTAGAAATAAACTCAACACATAAATGCAGTTTATTCAACATTATTAACACAAATAAAATTTACACCTACAGTCCTGTACATTAAAAATAACTTCTCCCACAACAAATAGCAATATTTTGCTATGCCAATCAAATTAAACCACCAGAAACATACAGAAAGAAATCAATTCTACAACAAACCTTTGAAAAGTATGGCATTTATCATATTCAAGACAGGTTAATTCCAGTTATAAATAAACTTTCTCCTTCCAAGTTAGAGCTTTTGTTTTATTTTCTTTCCTTTCTTTTCCAGGGAATGTACTCAACACAAGCATTCTGTCAACCTAGCCATAAAATCCTTTTTCTCCTCCCTTACACAAATTAAAAAGAGGAAAAACACAACAAACCAAATATATATACATATATATGTGTGTGTGTGTATATATATCCACAAATAATAAACTCAGACAAATTTAACTGTATTGATTTTAGGCAAAAGTGAAACTAAACCTTATTCCAAGAATGAGAGTCTGAAAATTCTGGTGAAAAATGTTTATAGAAAAAGTCCTGTCCGTTTGTTCCTTGTCAACAGCTTCAGAGATTAATTGCAAAATCACTTCAGCAAATCTCCTTGACTCGAGGGAGAGAAGCCATTTTTAATGGTATTCAGGGCCCTAAACTCCACATAGCTCTGCAGATGAAAACAGCATCAATAGAGGCCTGGTCTGAACAATAAGTGCATCATCCACACCACCTGACCATACTCCTAAATTAGCAGCCTCTGCAGCCACCCTTAGCTCACATTTGAAAGGTAAAGTCAAGACAAGTCTTCCAAATCATGTACCACAATAGCCTCATCTGTAAGTTATGAGCAGGTGAACAATACAGATGAGGCCAAAAGGAAAAATGTCTGCCCTAAAGTGCCTAAGGAGAGGGATGGATGGAAAAGTAATGCAAGGAGTATGCATTTTAGAGCTAAAAGGGACCTTATCACTTGCCTACTCTGGTCTTGTAGCTTCCATCCCACGAGAGAGTGGGAGTAAATATGCAATGCAAAAACAACCCCACTGGCAAAGGAGAAATGAACGTGTGGTGCCAGATGCCCACAGGGCTGCCTCTCAGCATTTGTGCAGGTACCTGGTTATTCTTCATGGAAATGGAAACAGTCAAAACTATTGTGTCAAAATAAGAGAAGAGTTGGTTTTTCTGCTGTGGGTTTGAAACTTGCAATCTGTTAAAACTAGTGAACTGAACTTCAAAGTAGGTTTCTTTGTTTCGTCTTGATTTTGTGAGATACAATCTTAATTCACTCATCAGTGATCCACTTATTAAGTCAACAAATATTTACTGAATGCCAGCAAGTGTTAGGCACTGCCCTGGCAGCAGGGTACAGCAATGAACCAAGCAGAAAAAGTCCCTGTGTTGGGACCAGCAATAAACAAGTAGAGATGTGTAGATATCAGGTGATGATAAGTGTTAGAAAAAGAAATCAGGGTTAAGGGTTAAGAGTGTCAGAGATGCTGTTTTATATAGAACAGTCAAGGAAGTCCTCTCTGATGAAGTGACCTTTGAAAGGAGACTTACAAAAGTAAGGCAGCAAATCCTGAGAGTATATGTTAAAAGCATTCCAACCAAAGAGAATAACAAACCCAAAGGCTCTGAACTGAAAGCATTGTTGACATGTTCAAGGAATAAGAAGAAGAGTGGTAGAACAGGGGTGAGAGACTAACTGAGGACCAGATCAGGTAGGGGTCTTGTAGGACATTGGATCTTATTCTGAATGAGATGGAATGTTTTGAGCAGAAAAGTGACATGAGCTTTAGAATTGGCTGATGTCTAAAGAATGGACCACTAAGGAACAAGTATGAAGCAGGAATTTTGCTCAGGATGTTATTATAGTTCAGGCAAGAGATGATTGTGAAGTAGACTTACACTTAGTAGTAACAGTAATAGAAGTAGTAGGTACTCTGGACATATTTTGGAAGGAGAGTCAACAAGATTCAATAAAGGATTAATCTGTGATATGATAGAAAGTTAAGAGTCAGTAATGACTCCAAGTTTCTTAGCCTGAGCTAATAGAAGAATGATCATTTATTGGGACAAGGAAGACTGTGAGAAAATCCTTCAAATTTTTTGAGGCTGTGTTAAAATTTGAGATTTCTATTAAAAATCCAAGTGAAGATATTGGGTAGGCAGTTGACCATACAAGTCTGGAAGTCAGGGAAGGAAGACTTCGCAAGGAGCTAATGATTGGGAGTGGCCAGAATACAGAGCTACACATGATATGGAAGGATATCATCTAGAGAGTGAGTATAGATAAACATTTCTGTAGACTGAGACATTGCATCTCACCATCCCTACTCACACTGGTGTAAATAAGAGGAGGACCAGGAAGAGAGGGAGATCGTTTTATTACGTTTGTGGAACAGCAGGCATCCTTTGTTCTTACACCTCTCCACCAGCCACTTCTTTAATATTGAGGGAACTCAAATGCTCTCTCCCACCTCTTCTAAATTGGGGACTGGTGATCATCACTTGTCTGAAAGGGCTCATCCATGGGATCCTCGGAGTGCTCTATGCTGCAAGATGTGGAACAAAGGGCAGGCACTGGATGGCAGAGGTAAGGGAGGCAGGGATAATAGGGCAGCCTGCATTCCTACAGTTTGCCAAGGCAAGGATATAGAGATTTCCTCTGGGTCAACCAGACGCCAAAAAATAGATAGATTCAAGTCAAGAGGCCTACCTGATGAGTGAGGGCACCCTGCAGCAAGAGGTTGTGGGATGGATAGTCTGACATTGATGTGGGCTGAAGCTGGCAGGAAGAGATTAAGACTCAGCCAGGCCTCCTGGACCTGGAGACTCTGTAGGGGAGGTGTGAGGAGGGCTTTCCCATGAGCAGCAGGCAGGCCTTTGGGCACCTGTCATACTGAAGAAAGTGACAGCCAGTAAGTATGTGGGAAGCAGAATCAAGGGCTCTGAAAAAGCCTTCAAGAAGCTCTTACCCTACAACTGTTGCTTTATATGTGATAATAATGCAATTCAAATAATAATCTCATTAAAGAATTTTTAAATACAGTTTTACACATACAGTTTTAATTGGGGGAAAATGTGAAAATTTTCCACATTAATAAATATGATCACAAAAGTCCCTGATGAAATAGAACTAACATATGTCTTCCTTATGCAGAATTAACTTTCCAACAATTCAATACAGAACTTTTTAATAGACGGCTCCCTCATCTATGTATTTTGAAATCATTTTTATTTGCTCTTTGGGACTGTTCCAAATTTTGTGGAGTGTATGACTTTTGAAATTAGGCAAAAAATGTCATTTTTGAAAAACGCAGCTTTATTTTTTTAATCATGTACATATATATGATTAACAGAAGAAATAGTGTGGTCTATTTAAAGAGCATCAGAATGGTGTTAGTCTGCCTCTACCTTTCTAAGTGTGACTACGTGGACAAGTCACTCCCATTTTCTTAAGCTATATCCTTATGAAGGAGTTGGAAAATAGAAAGTGTACTCACAGCCTCAGGGACGGTTCCCCCTAACCTCCTACCTCCCAACCTGGTATCCCTGCAAGATGTCCTGGAATCCACTTGTGAACCTCTCATGGGTAGCTGTTGGTTTTGCCTGCATTGTATCTACTCCCACAAACCGTTGGTAAGAACACCCCAAATTTTCTTGAGAAACTACACTGGCCACACTCAGTCCACGTAGTTTGGATGGGCTGGCTCCATCCCCTGAATCCAGGTGTACTTGCAAGATGTATCTCTAGCCATCAATATTTTCCAAAACAGAAATCACAGTGATTTGTGCAAGGATGGACTCCTGACTCAAATTGTCTAATGAGAGCTAGGTTCCAAGCTTTAGCTGGAGTAGCAAAGAGGAAGTTGTTCTCTTTCCTCTGGTCTTGCACCTAGAATACATAAGCTTATAGATGCTAGCAACCACCACAAGGATGGAGTTTGGGAGTTGAAGAAACCCACAGAAGAGCAGAGCCAAGGAATAGAAACAGAAATACATCCCTTTGAGACTCTAAGTCCTGCTATTTTGAAGAACTGTATCTAGACATTTTAGTCAATTGAGCAAATCATTTCTTTTTCTTAAACCAGTTTTTGTTAAGATTCTTGTAATTGAAAGAGATGTTTCTGACCACATTGTCTGTAAGTTGATAATTAAATATTTTTATAATCTATGTGCATAATGTGACAATTCAATTATATATCCGTGCAAAGTTTTCTAAAGCTTTCCTTATTAGGATATTCTAACCAATATATAGCAAAGACAAAATTAGAAAATTTCAGCAGTACCTTCAAATTCTAAAACACTTTGATATTTAAGAGCATTTGAATGACATAAATCAACATATAAACCTGTATATACAATGGCACAGAGGACATTTGTCCTCAGAGATTAATCAGTAAGCATCTGTGTTCCTTTGCCTGATATCATGAAATGTGATAACTTTGAGACAATGATGTTACATTTTGGGTTTTGCAGATTAGAGACATGGAAATAAGGTTATGAATTCTGAGTAAGACCAAAAAACTTTAAAAATCCAAAAGATGCCTTTTCTTTTGATCCTTCTTTTGGTGGCAGTGGAGATTTCACACTGAGTAATATAAATCACCAAGTGCTAATTAAGCTGTGTTTCTCACTTTAAGGTCTTTTTGTACTTCCCTCAAAGTGATAACAAATGGAACATCATCATTTTCCTTAGATCTGAGATCACAAAATGTCCACAAGCAATATACAGTTGGAGTGATACAATAACTACCAAAAAATAAGGCTTTAAATATCACCCACTACAAAACTTGGAATATAAAATGTGAGATTTTCAGAGGCATGACTAATGGGGTGATTTCTATTTTTCCACCAACTGAACACCCAGTCCATGAACCGAGCACATATAATACTTAGAAAACAGTCTTAGAGAAAACTGACAGATATATAGGGTATTTTATCTTGCATTATGTGATTTGTAGAAGTAATCTCAACTTGAAGTACTTCAAAGGAAACCATTAAGAAAGTGCAAAATAACTAATCTACAAGTATTTACTAAATGTTTGCTATGTAGCCAGCCAAATCCAAGGTGATTAAGGAGGAAATAAGAAAGTGAAATCTAAGGGACCTACTGAGAGCAACTTGCTGACAGTGTTCCCCTCTTTCAGCTTCTTCCCCTGCAAAACAATACAGACAAATAGGTTCAAAACTCAGTCTAATTCACTTCCCTCTCCAGCTCAAGCATCTTCAGTGCTTCCCTGCTGCCTACTATATATGAATCTCTCAGGTTGATCTAACTTACCAGTCTTATCTCCCACTTTTCCTCCTCAGATAACAATGAGTACAAGTTAGCACAACGCAAAGTACCAGAAATGGGTTGGCTTTTATAGAAGGGATTTATTTGGGGTAAAAGCTTACAGTTCCAAGGCCATGAAAAGCCCAGCTGAAGGTAACATAAGAGATACTTTCTCACCAGTCAGCTGCCATGTGATGAAGCAAGATGGCCGCCACTCTCTGCTGAGGTCTCCACCTTTCTGCAGCTTTAGGAAAACGTAGCATAGGGTTTGTCTCTTACCAGGCCTCCTCTCTCAATCTCAGCAGCTCTGCTTTCTTTCCAAGTTCAGCTGTAAACTATCAGGCATATGACTCATTTCTCCCTGTGCCTCAGTTCTTTGAGTCTCTTGGGGGCTTTTCTCCTTGCAGCTCAGCTGTGGGCAAAACTGGAGTTCTTTCTCTCATCACTGCGGGATCAAATACAGTGGTTTCCTTTATCTGTGTCTGTCTGTATCTCTCTGTGTGTTTCCATTTATATCAGACCCAGCCAGAGGGTAGAGACCCAGCTGGCTCATGCCTCACTGGCTTAGTCTAATCAAAAGCCTTAAATCAATCTTATCAAGTAATCTAATCAAAGGACCCTGAACTAAATTTAATGCAATCAAAGGGTATCATACCCACAGGAATAGATTGGTTTAGAAACATAACATTCTCATTTTGGGATTCATAAAATAATTTCAAACTGCCAGAATGATGAAGAAGAAGAGGAGGAGAAAGAGGAGACCAATTCTTTGACTACCGTGAGCTAAATATAGCCACTGCACTAAGGATTTAACATCCATTATAAGTCTCACTATAACCCTATAAACTGTGTACTATTATCATCCCCAATTTTTTTTTATGGAGATGAGATTCACATCTGATAAAATTAACCATTTTAAAGTGAACAATTCAGTGGCATTGCATAAATGCACAATGCTGTGCAACCACCACCTCTATCTAGTTTCAAGCATTTCCATCACCCCGAAAGGAAACCCCATACTGGTTAAGCAGTAGCTCCCCACTCTCGCCTACCCCTGGCTCCTGGCAACCACTAGTCTGTGTTCTGTTGCTGTATCATTCCTATTTTTAAAATGAAGGAATTTGGTTTTAAAGAGGTTAAGCTACTCACACAAAGTCACACAGCTGGGAGTAATGGAGCAGGAATTCAAATTTCTTCCCCCAAATAACTGAATATGAGGCTTTTAAAACACAATTACTTGAAGAATAAACTTACCAAGAGTACAGGCATTAGAGGAGTGTTTTATGATGTGCCTTAAAGACCTGATAACTATCAAATAAGCTAGATCCTCCTCCCACAAGGAAGAGACAACATGTAGTGGTCCATGGAGGCTTTGCTGGCAACACTCTCATTGTCCTGAGGGCTTCCAGGGTGCCTTTCCAACCAGCCTTTGCTCTCACCATTTATGTATTTATGTAATATATATTGAGAAGCTTCTATGAGCTCAATGGTGGTTCTCAGTCAGCTGTCAGCATTGTCTGCTGAATTTTGCATGCCTTTAAAATTTATCCCCAGAAGGGATAAAGTTCAAAACAAAATATCTAAAATGGACTATTTCATTCCTATCATGTTGGAACCCCCATTCTTTTGTAGCATGATTTTTATGAGTAATATAAGATCTTATACAGCAAATGTAAATAGATTAAAATATAATATAATATGCATACTGGAGTGTAGTATTATATTATGATATTTTAATAAAATCTATATATAATATTTTTATACATAAGAAATCATACCAATTAACTATGAGAATGTGATGTTGTAAGACATCTCACTCAACTCTGGCCTTGCCGGACCATTATGGCAGTTAACTCATCCCCTCGTTCCCCAAATCTTTTCACAGTGAAGCATCCAAGAATCCATTTAGAATACAAGTCAGATTCTGTCCCTCCTCTGCACAAAACTCTCCAATGACTCCTACTTCAGCCAGAGTCGAAACCAACATCATTAACAACCTATGGTGCTCTATGGGATCTGCTCACACAAGTTCCCTCTTGATCCTTGGCCACTTCTCTCCTCTCGCCCACTCTGCTCCAGTCACACTGACCCCTTTGCTGTTTCTGGGCTCTCCCAGGCCTGCTCCTACCTCAATGCCTTTGTCCTGGCCCTTCCCTCTGCCTAGAATGCTTTCTCCCAGATGTCTGCACAGTTTCCACTCTCACCTCCTTCAAATATTTGCACAAAAGACCCCTATTCAATGAGACCTATGTAGCAGCCAGCCCTCGCCCCACCCCCACCTCCACCCCCACCCTCTGCTTCCAGCATCTCTGGTCACCCTCTCCCTGCTCTACTTCATGAATCCTCTCAGCAACCTCATGAAGGAAGTGCTATTACCCACATTTTATAGACAAGAAAACTGAGGGATACACAGTATAATTAGCTTGCCTGCCAGGATAGGGACACAGGCAATCTTAATCAAGTCCATGCTTTTAATCACTCCACTAGGCTGTCCCTAGTTGTTCTGGGTAGAGGTGGAAGTGCCACTTTCTGAGTGAACACCATATAATAAACACTACCCATGTTACTCCCCTTTTATGCACTGTTTTATTAATTGCAGAACAATTCTGTGAAGTCAGTATGGTTCCTTTTATACACACGTAGGAACTGACTTTCAGGAGAGGTTAGGTCACACAGCAAAGGGAGAGCTGCAATCTTCTCTTCTAAACCTATATCTCTTTTGCATCATGCTATTGCTCATAGTCTGGCTGTGGATAAATTGGATATTACATAAATGTGAATCTAGGATGCATTCAGAGGGGAGGCTGCCTTATGTTTTATGACTTCTCAAAGACAGAAATCAGTAGAGTGTAGAGAATATGTAGAGATATGGCCTCAAGTACATATGCTTTATGTGGTACTTTGAAATTATTTTATGAGTCCCAAAAAAAGAAAGGTTATGTTTGTAAACTAATCTATTCCTCTGGGTGTGATACCTTTTGATTGCAATAAATTCAATTAAGGGGACTTTGATTAGATTACTTGATAAGGCTGCTTTAGGGCTTTTGATTTGGACCATGTCAGTGACATATCACTTAGGTAGAGTCTCCACCCTCTTGCTGGGTCTGATATAAACAGAAACACAGAAAGAAACCCACTGAGACAGACACAGGAAAAGGAAGCCACCATGTTTGATCCTGCCATGTAATAGAAAGGACTACAGGATCACTTAAGCATGAAGCCCCAAGAGGTTGGGCTCACATTTCAGCTCAAGAGGAGACAGTGAGCCTGGAGGGGAAGGCTGAAACCTCGGCAGAGATTAGCGGCCACCTTGCTTCACCACACGGCAAGCCAGGATCAACACTAGCAGACTTTGGTGAGAAAGCATCTCTGATGGTGCCTAAGTTTGGGCTTTTCACAGCCTTGGAACTGTAAGCCTTTACCCCAAATAAATCCCCCTTATAAAAGCCAACACATTCTGGTACTTTGCATCAGCACTCCTTGGCAAAGTAAAACACTTTATAACATTCATTCTTTTCAGGCAGAGCTAACCTTATATAATATGATCAGAGGGATGCTATAAAGTCTGTTATGATGTCTATAATTCCATCATTAGAGACAAATCATTTTGTGTTATGGCTTTGCCATATTCCTCTAAACCTTTTTAATTGCAACAGAGAATCTTCTAGAGCTGTTTCTTTTGAGACTGACAAAGATAAGGCTTAAACAATAAAGAAGTTATTGACCTATAATACTGAAAAGTATAGAGATATACTGGTCTAAGGTAAGACTTGATCCAGACGATCTCACCATGGATCTAGTTTCTCTCCATTTGTCTGCTCTGGCTTTAATGATAACTGCTTAAGTCTCAGAATTCCCTGTGTCTGCTAAAACTCCAGGCTGTCCCCTTGTGAATATAACATAGCACCAGAATTTCAGGCTTCACTTTTTCATATGAGAAAGATCAAGGTTCTCCTTTAATAGCTCCCATGCAAGAAAGGGAATCCTTCTTTGTAGAAACACCAACAAATGACTTCTTACATCTCTTTGGCTCTGACTGGGTTACGTTCCCTTCCATGCACCAATCAGTGTGTACCAGGAATGAGATTCTCTGATTGAATCAAGCCAATTAAATTAAGGCTCCTCTCTCAAGCTAAGTTAGAGCTTTTCTTGTCAAAACTAGGTGACTCTAATGGAGGCAGGGAAAATCAACAAACGAAATGAGAAATGATGTTAACCTACGTCCCACTAGAAAAAGGAAAGGCATAAAACATTTTTAAGTATTTACTACTTTATCAGGAGATTGCTAAATTCACTGGTTTGCCAATTGTGGCACCCAGCTTGCCACACAAGACCATGAGAAGTAAAATGTATAGAGGATGTTGGTTTTTTTTAGTGTTGTTAGGGGGAGCACCTTCTACTTTCTGGAGTGGGGAAATTGGATGAGCAGGAAAATGTGAAATCTGGGATAACATGAGAGGTCTGCGTGTCTTAGGTCACACATGAGCATCCAAAATTATTAGGCACATAAAGGGAAGGAAGGTAGAAAGGAGCAAGTTTTCCCTACTTGACAATTTTGACTTCTCTGTGAGGCATGAGCTATAGGATGGACAAGCTACAGAATGAGAAGAGATTGACTCTGCAAAAACAAGCATACATTATAGAAATTCTCAGATGGGATGATCCTCCTGAGAATTTTGTTATGTCCTAGCTAATTAGCCAAGGAGATAATTCACTTTACTCTTGAGAATACAGTTTTCCCTCAGGGGGACAAATGTTCAAGGTCTGCAAAAAGAGAGTCTCCAACTACTATAAGTGTTCCTAATACCGAACCACCATCCTCCAGGGCTTGAGGCCAGCAAGGGCAAAGCAAAGACAAATTACCTGGCCTTAGGAGTAACCATTCCCCCCCATACTTTCCTTCATCCCCTTCCATCTAATTTTCCTATCCTCTCCTCTAGCATTTCAGCCTGCAGATATTTCATGCAATGGGAATACAGATTCTGGAGAGAATTCCTGCTGTTACTGCCAAAATATACAGTAGGGAGAATCATGCAGTATGATATGGGAGGAACCCAGGGGAAAGCAAAGGCATGCCCAGAACTCAGTGAGTTAGAAGAGTATTGCCCATAAAAAAATGGATGAGAGCAGATAAACTGCAGAAATCCCCTTGAGCAGCACAGCTTCTCCCAACTACAAAACAGGACTGAGTAGAGCCAAAATGAAGGTGTGGCCACATTGAAAGAAAGGATGTAGCAAGAGAAAGAAGTCCAGCCATGAAAATATCACAAAATTGGGGGCCTGAGAGGCAGAATTTGCTAATGTTATCATTAAATGAATTGAATTTCCAACATAACCAATTCCAGTCTATGTCCTCACTCCACCAAATAATGTAAAATTTCTATTGCATTTCAATAGTAAATGTTCTCACTATTTTTTTTACTAATTATAATTGCTCTTATGCATTTTGTTATACTTCCTTACTATGGTGATACTAAGATTTCATATAAAATTTCAATATAAATCAAGTAGAATCTTCATCTTAATAAATTGTCAACTCAATGTGAGTTCTTATTTTTACACGGCACACAAGTTATATTAAAGCTGTGGACTTCATATCAGTCAAGGGTTGTTTATCTTGGTATCAAGATATTATACTCTTAATGTCACTTGATAAACTGGCATGCTTCCTTTAATTGTATGAAGAAAATTATGCAACCCATATTATTTTTCTTTATGCTTTGGCAGATGGGAAACTCAGCAGTAAACAAATGCACAATAATAAGAATTGTGCTGGACCAGTGTTTTAGTATATTCACTCCCTTCTCTCTGACCCAGCCATGCTGGGGTCAAGTCACAATCAGGCAAAGCTGCCCAAGAAGAAACTATGTAGGTGTTAAAAGTCCTAGGGTCATATAGAGTAGAGAGTCTCGTAGTGGTACACCTATTTGGAGTGGCCATGCAACATGAGCTTACTAAGTAAATTCTTAGTATTAAAATGCCAGAAAATTAACAAGTAGTGCATCAGACAGGAAAGAGAGAAAAGAAATTATACACAATATTGGCTAGAGCTAATAAAATCTAGAGAAGAAGAAAGATACTAGCCAAGACAGTAACCCTGTGAACTCAGCACAAGCACTTCTTCCATCTTCCTTGTGAGTATATTGATGGGTTTCCCAAACCCATCTTAGAGTCCTACACAGGTTCTCCCTTTAGTTTTGTTCTTTTGTTATGAATCTGTTTTATTGGATATATTAATTTTGTTTTAAGTCCTCCCCCCACTCCTATACAGGAGCAAATAGGAAAAGCATAAAATATCCGTTTAAAAAATTATAGTTGCACAAGGTAATTTGTAATCCCCTAACTAAATGTGGATGGGTTAACAATCACCTTTCTTTAAAAATATGTCTCTGATCCTTATTCCAGGCTTTCATCTTTATTTTAATGCATTTATTTTTCCCAGAGTAACCTAGGACAATCTTGCCACTGGTTTCACTATGTACATACCATCTTATCTGAGAGAGATAAAAAGAAGTAAAAAGCAACAGAAACAGTTCATTTTTCTTCATCTGTAGTTTGGCATATGTTAGTATATTACTTAGTCCTGTCAATAATAGTCCTAATACTCAGAGGATAGAACTTGCTTTAATTACTCTCTCTGGTTACTAAGAGTTAGGTATAAAATCCTTTTGGGGGGACTGTGGTTAACTTTTGCCATCACTGGGAAAAATCTTTCTAAAATCCTTTAGTCTACATCTCTGTCTTAGTAAGCATGGCCCAGGAACAATGACAGGAAACATAGTGACTCTGCACATGCTTATTTCATCCATTCAAAGCTGCAGCCCTTGGAGAACTGTGCTGGTACATATCCAGCTTCTCTGATACTTCTGTCTTTAGAGAACTACCTTTCCCCCATTCATGTTGTTTTGGTGAGACTGTCAATCAAGGTGCCACATCCTTCTCTGGCCAAGGGTTGAATAGATGATCATAATCTATCAGTCAGAGTTCATCCAGAGAAGCAGAACCAGTAGCAGATATATATTAAGATACTTACTACAAGGGGTTGACTTATGTGATTGTGGCAATTGACTAGGCTTGTCTGAAATTCATAAGACAGGCCATCAGGAAGGGCAGCTGGAACTCATGAACATGAGTTGAAGCTGCTGTCCATAGGTAGAATTTCTTCTCTCAAGAAAGACTCAACCCTGCTTTAAAGGCCTCTCAACTGACTTAATCACGCCCAACCAGATTATCTAAAAAAAAAATCTCCTGATTTAAAATAACTGATTACAGACTTTTATCACATCTACAAAATACCATCACAGCAACACTGAAATTAGTATTTGATTGAATAATGGCACTGCAGCTTAGCCAAGTTGACACACCAAAAAGAGCATCACAATCTCTCTCTGTGGAATTTAAGTCGTAAGTGGAATAATACAAGTACAAGTACTGAAAAATATTTGGAGTAATTCGCCCTTATTTTTGCACCCCAAGGAGACTGTCTGAGTTCTTCCAGACAGAATGTATTACACCTCCAAACCAAGCAATCCACAGATTTCAATGGCTTAATGGAATACACTTATGTCATGGGGCTTTGGGTTGAGAGAGGAAGGACAATCAAAGATCCAGGCTGACAAAACCTCCTCCATTTTGTAGCAGCAACATCTAGAATGTGTGGTTTCCTTGTTCATAAAAGCAGGGGAAGAGAAGGAATGGACCATTGTGCATGACATTTACTCAGTCTCAACCAAAGAGTGACATACTCATGCTCCTATTTCAGGGTTAGATGTAGTCAACTTGAAAGAAGCTGGTAAATACATGGGCATATGGTTGTTTTCACCTCAGCACCATCATCACATTCTTATTTTTTTATAAAATCAGTTTTATTCATTCCTATTCATAAAGCGTACAGTCCATCCAAAGGGTACAATCAATGGTATTTGGTATAAGAGTTGTGCATTCATCACTTCAATCAATATTAGAGTGTTCTTATTACTCCATTAATAATAATAATAAAACAAAAAACTCTAACCTTTAACACCTCTCAATTTCTCTATCCTTCTCTACCCTACAGAGCTGCTATCCTGTTTCCATCTTTCTAATTTATTTGTATTTATATTTTGTATAGATGGAGTTAAACCATATGTAATGCCTTTTGTCTAGTTTCTTTCACTTAGTATGTTTCCTTTTTTTACACTTAATGGAAGATTGTTAATATATTGCACTACTGTCCATAGTTTGCTTTGGTTGTATTTTTGCCCGATTTTAACAACATGTATCATTAACATACATTTAATCTGTTTCAAAAAAAAACAGCCTTATATGTGCAGTATTACACATATTCATATTTCATGTGAGGTTTCACTATGCTATACAGTTCCATGTGACATTTTTTAACTTGCCTTCTAGCAATATACATGATGTTAGACTTTCCTTTTCAACCACTATCATACACATATATTAGCACTGCTACTTACAAACAATACAATTTGCTTTCACTATTTCTATACATTTCCAAAGATTTACAAACAACTTTTTTGCCAATTCTGCACAGATTAAACCTCAGATTTCCATTTCTCTAACCTAATTCTATTTTCTGATGACCAATATTCCAGTGACATGAGTTTACACAATATATTTTGTTTATAATAGTGCAGTCATACAGTATTTGTCCTTTTGTGTCTGGCTTTCTTCACTCAACATAATGTCCTCTACGTTCATCCATGTTGTTATATGCTTCATTTCTTCTTACAGTTGAATAATATTCCATCAAATGTATGCACCATAATTTCTTTATCCATTTGCCAGTTGATGGACACCTGGGTTGTTTCCAATTTTTGGCAATTGTGAATAACACCACTATGATCATCAGTGTTCAGATGTCTGTTCGTGTCTCTGCTCTCCATTCTTCTAGGTATATACCCAGTAGTAGTGTATTGCCAGATCATGTAGCAAATCTATTTTCAACTTACTTAGAAACTACCAAACATTCCTCCACAGTGGCTGTACCATTCTACATTCCCACCAGCAGTGAATAAGCATTCCTATCTCTCCACATCCACTCCAACACTTGCAGTTTTCTGTCTTTTTAATAGTGACCTTTCTTACAGGTATGAAAAGATATCTCATTGTAACTTTGATTTGCATTTCTCCTCACCACTAGTGAAGTTGAACATTTTTTCATGTTATTTTTCATGATTTGAATTTCTTCTTTGGAAAAATGTCTATTCATTTTTCAGTTGGGTCATTGTCTTTTTATTGTTGACTTGTAGTATCTCTCTCTTTTTTTTTTAAAGATGCTTGGATTGCATAAATGTTACACAAAAATTACAGGGATTCCCATGTTCCCCACCTCCCACACCTCCCACAACCTCCCACATAAACCTTTTTCATTAGTGTGTCACATCACCTGCAATGGATATACACATCCTAGGGCTTTGCCACTAAGTATGGACCAGAGTTCACATTGTAGACCACACTCTCTCCCACACAGTTCTGCATGTTATATGCTGATGTAAAATGGCCTATATCTGTCATTGTAATGTCACTCAGGATAATTCCCAAGTCCCAAAGAAGCCCCTGTATTACAGCTGCTTTTCCCTCTCCCTGCCCCGAAAGCATCCAGTGGCCACTGGCTCCACCTCACTGTTGTAATTTCTTCCATTGCTTGAATCACAATATGTCTACAACAGAATACCAGTAAGTCCATTCTAGTCCATAGCTCTTCCCCCAATCCTGAAGAGTCTGGGATGGTTATGTCCACTCCACCTCCAAGTGAAATGGGGCTTATATCCCATGGATAAGATGGATGGGATTTTCCTGCCTGCAGCTGCAGACTCTCTTCATTCACTGGGATGGCTGTTGTCCATCATCATCTCTTCACCAGGTAACTTAGGTGAGTCCATTGAGCAGAAGAGTAGGAATTGCAGCTCCACTGAGATTCCAGGCACAGCTAGCACATGGGCAGGCCAAAGGCTCCAGTCTCTGGGAGTACCCCTACAAACTCCAACACCACACATAGGTTTGAATAGAAGGGACTGATAGACCATGTGCAAGGAGGACTTATTTGAGTCCAACTCTGTCACTCGTAGGAGCACAGATTCCAAAGTAAAGCCCACTGATAAGGCATTAATCTCTGGAGCTATCTCCCCTTACCTGGGTGTCTCCAGAGTCCTCAGGAGCCCCTCTGTGTGGGGTAGTATCCACTTCGGTGTTCTATGAGATCCTACTGAGGTGTGCGTAAGCGTTACCTCTGGGATGACCTCCCAACTCTCTTTTAAGTCTCTTAGACATATGAACTCATTTGTCTTTACCTTTTTCCCCTTTTACTCAAGGTCTTTTTCCAGTCGTGTTGCCAGTTGGCACTTGGTATTAATCCCTCATTGCCAGGGAGGCTCATCCCCAGGAGTCATGTCCCATGCTGGGGGGAAGGTAATGCATTCATATGCTGAGTTTGGCTTAGAGAGAGGCCACATTTGAGCAACAAGGAGGCTCTCAGGAGGCAACCCTTAGGCACCCCATAATAATAGGCTAAGTTTCAATTTCAAGAGCCAAGACTCGTAAGGCTAGTCATCAATAACAAGAGCCCATCAGTGGATCACCCTCCTTTGCCAGACACTGCCCCTGCACTCGAGGGACTGTTGCTGCTCTCTTGGAGAATGTGGCAGAGCTCTCCAGGCTGGGAATTCAGTATTCTCTCATTTATTGAGTGATTCTCCACCCACTGTGACAATGCCCCACCCCTTGATCATTTGAAATATTTTATATAGCTTTTATGTATATTCAGATGAACTTCCTCCCATGAAACCCCCATCCCAGACACCCCCCACCAATGATCCTCTCCTGTCCCCATTGTAACCCTTCTGTGATCCAAACCTTCCTTAAAGATGAAGCCCATATAATAGCCAAATACAATTAATAGGAAAATGAAATAATAATGATAAGTTTAAATGTAAGAGATAAAATACATGGAAACTTTTTTAAAAAACACTAAAAATAAAATAAAATTAAAGGATTGGGATATTCAAAAATTGGGGAAAAAATTTTTTTTATTTTTTTCACATTTTTCCTTTTATCACTACATTATGCAGTCTATACCATGGCACCTTCCCTCTCTCACTCCCCAGTGTCTCCCAGATTTTCATTTAATTTTCAAAGAAATTTTAGTTCACAGCAAAGTCACACACAGAATACTAGAGACTCTCATATACCCAACCTCCTCCCCCTTTCCTCACCCCATATTAAAACCTCTTTGTATGTGGGTGGTAGCATTGTTATAACTGTTATACAGATAGTGAAGCATAGCTACTAAACATTGTCAAAGGTTTACAGTATAGTTTACAATTTAGACAGTACAGTTTATAATAACTTTTGATGGTATTTACCATGTCTTGTGTCCATCACTGTAAGGTAATGAAAAACATTTCCCCTGACCACTAAATACCCCCTGTTTGATCTATTCTGTTCCTTCCTCCCCATCCCCCTGGCACACCTGACACCCCCCTGTCTTGACTCATTGGATGACAAGATTCATACTTACATGCAACAAGAGGTCTTGACACGCTGGTTGTCCTCCCCTATTAGGATCCACCCTTGCTCATAAGAGACACCCACCTGTCTGTTTCTGGGTGAATGGGTCCTCCCAAAGATGGGGGTCCATCTCCTTCCCACTCACTGTGTGGGTTTCCACTCCCAGCACAACATATTATGACAGGATGAACACTCAAACACTACCCAGAAGCCTACTCCAGATGCACCCCGTCCTGAATGTCCCCCAACCTACACCCTAAACTAGTGACACTACCTTGTCATATTGCCATAAGAGCATTCCCACTCCTGCACTTCCAACGTCATACCCACAAATCCCGTGTTCACTTGGTCCCTCTTCCATCTCTCCCCCCAATATCCTGGGTATTCTAACCTGCCCTTCCTAATCTACCCACCTGTAAACCCTGCATCACCAAAACCAATAATATCACTACCCACCTGTCCTATCCTTCAATATGCAACTACACTCTATCACTTTACCATAGATTATGTCTGTATGGGTGATGGCTCACAACCTTTTCTTCTCTTTCTCTCTCTTGTTAACCTGTCTTTCAGACAATGGTTCTCGCAGACTGCTCACTTTCCTCAATTCAAATCAGTGAGGTCATGTACTGTTCATCCTTCAATGCCTGGCTTGCTTCACTCAACATAAGGTCTTCAAGATTCATCCATGTTATTCCATGTGTTAGCACTTTATTCCTTCTTACAGCTGAGTAATATTCCATTGTATGTATGTACCACATTTTGTTTATCCATTCATCTGTTGATGGGCACCGGGGCTGATTCCAACTTTTGGCAATAGTGAACACTGCCGCTATGAACATTGGTGTGCATATATCTGTTCATGTCTTTGCTTTCAATTCTTCTGGGTATATATCCAGCAGTGAAATTGTTGGATTATACGGAAGATCTATTGTTAGTTTTCTGAGGAACCACCAAACTGTTCTCCACAGTGGCTGGACCATTCCACAATCCCACCAGCAGTGGATGAGGGTTCCTATTCCTCCACATCCTCTCCAACACTTATAGTCTGCTGTTTTTTTAATAGCCGCCATTCTGATGGGTGTAAGATGGTACTCATTGTAGTTTTGATTTGCATTTCCCTAATAGCTAGCAATGTGGAGCATTTTTCCGTGTGCATTTTAGCCATTTGTATTTCTTCTTTGGAGAAGTGTTTTTTCAGGTCACTAGCCCATTTTTTAAATGGGTTGTTTGACTTTTTTATTTTCAAGGTGTAGGATTTCTTTATATATGCAGGATATTAGGCTCCTATCAGATATATGGTTGCCAAATATTTTCTCCCATTGTGTAGATGCTTTTTTATTTTCTTAATAATGTCCTTTGAGGTGCAGAAGTTTTTAATTTTGAGGAGATCCTATTTATCTATTTTTTCTTTTGCTGCTCGTGCTTTGGATGTGAAGTCCATGAAAGCATTTCCTATTACAAGGTCCTATAGATGCTTCCCTACATTATCTTCCAAGGTCTTTATGGTCTTGGCTCTTATATTTAGATCTTTGATCCATCTTGAGTTGATTTTTGTATAAGGTGTGATATGGTGTTCCTTTCTCATTCTTTTGGATATGGATATCCAGTTCTTCAAGCACCACTTGTTA
>JAQZBX010010668.1:9516-44069 GCA_029593785.1 Cabassous unicinctus
TTTTTTCTTCTCTCCACTTCATACACAGAATCCCTCTAAGTTATATTCCCAAAGGTATCTGTCTCTGAATCATTTCCTCTCAGATCTCTTTCACCTTATATTTTCCTTGCAATTTCTTGTTCACAGGATTGTAGTTTAGCTATCTTCTTATTTCTTACTTGTAGACCACCCAAATTTTCACTATGCCTGCAATTTTTCCATTGTTTTCTACAACCCAATTCCACTGGAACCTCAATCTGCTCAGCACAGGAGTAAGTCTGATCAGATGGGAAGCCCACTCCACATACAAACCTAAAAAAACACAATTCCTCTTTCACCATCTACTTCTATTCTCTGATAGAGATAATTGAGATTTAGTCACTTGAATAAAGTGATAGGTAAACACAGTCTATGTTCCACATTCCAATCCCAAAACAACTCCACATTGAAATTAAGACCATTCATTGAATGAAAGAAAAAATGCCCTGATAGACAAAATTAATGTCATCTAGTTTCTGGCCTTTGATATCAAATGTATAGGTGACAAAATGTTTGAAAGTCCAAAATGTGGTGCTACTGCATGCTTTTTCTACATTTTTTGGCCCAACTGGAGCCAAAACTATGGGGATGAGTATCTTACCCCTGGGACACTGCAGGGAAGTACTGAGTCTCAGATGCTGCAGGTCCTGAGGTGGGCAGAGGCTGGCAGTGCAAAACCTCACTGCGCCAACTGACAGAACCCTTGAATCTTCAGTTTTGCTGGCTCTTGAAGCATAATTCAGGCAATTTATGCACTGGGAAGGCTGTAGCAGAGAAGGAGTTAGTAGCTACCTGGATTAGTCTGAGCAAGAGCTGATGCACTTGAACCCCATATTAGGCAACTCAGAGGACACAGAGGACAAGAGTGCTTCCTCTTGCCCCTATTAACTGGGGTTCTGACTCACCCATTGGTTAATGTAACCTTCAGGCCATTCAGGGAACATATGGTGGTGTCTGCCCCTGCCAGGCCTTCTCAACTGGAGGGCTGCACTCAGTTTCAAGGCAAATAGAAATTGTCCCAGCTGCTTCTTCTCACTCCAGGAAATACCACATTTTGTCAAAAGCCCCTTGAGTTCTGCCTACAGTTCTGACTTTGATCCCTTGTCCCCTTTCCAGCTCCAGGCCCACCCATATACCCCTTCCAATCCTGACACCACAACCCCAAATCTGTTCCCCCAGGTGAATAAGAATTTCATTATTCTCATAAGGAAAATAGCCTTAATCATTGTATACTAGAGGGGAGCCATGACAAGCTTAGTAGATTACAAAAGAGTTCCTTAGCATATTAGTGTTTGAATGAAGTGGTTTGCTAATTTGAAAATGTTTAAGTCATTCAGGAGAAGAACAAAATAAGAGATATTCTCCATGGCACAGACCTCAAGGCACCTAGGTGTGCAAGGCACAGCCCAAGCAGAATAGCCCACAAGGGTGCTATGAGGGCCCTCAAAGCAGTGTCTCAGCACTCTTCCAGGTATTGATGGAAGGTTGTGATGCTGTATGTACTCCTTTCCTTTCTGAGATTCCCTTGATTTAAGCCTTGGTGTTCAGCAGCTTTTGGGGGCAGCCTGGACTCTAGGGGCCACTCTGGATGTGCACTCACCCACCTCTGCTGATGTTGACCTCTCCTGGTTTATTCAGGCCCCATTGGGCCACATTGTCTGTAGTGTCCACTTCTTTCTGAAGTGATTGAAACTCCTTTGTGGTGCCAGGTGTTGTCTCCTGGACAGGCAGATCTCAACAGCATTTTTGGCCCCTCTGGACTTCAGGAACATGCCCACGCATGAGGAAAGCCCAAGGCTGCCACTGGTATGCATGGTAGATCACATTGGAGAAAAACCCAGGACTTGGCTGCAATGATGGCAGAGTGCTTCAAAGTTATCCATTGCCCAAGCCCAGGCCAGTTCTCAACTCAGGCCTGGGCACATGGTGATCTGGACTTGCCCATCCCCCAGGCACCTCTTCCAAGGTGGACAGTGAGAGATCCATAGCTTCAGCCTCCCAAAGCAGCCAAGCAATGTAGCTGGTCTAGGAGAGGGGCAAATGATCCAGTCAGGTACTAACTCTGGATTTTTATATTTTCCTGGTTAGTCTATGTAGATGGAAGTCAAAGTCTGAAGAATACATGGGGACTCATTTGATTTGCAAATTGCTTCAGAGACTGATAGGATTAAAGTGTAAATGGTGTCATTCTGGATGGCTCTACTGAAAGTCAGTGGCCTGGGGAAAGGAAGGAGGTCCATGGTGGGATGGGGTTGGAGTCCAGTTAGTAGGAGTTTCTAGGCACTATAGACAATCTAGTCCTGTTTCAGCCACTGGGTATTAACCCCTTTGTGCCTATTTCTCAGAAAAGTCTTCAATTGGAGCTAACATCTGAAATATCAGACTGAGAAATACATCTAACAACATTGTTTTTCCAAACAATTCAACCATGAATTCAGTATTTTGCCTAAAGACCTACTAATGAAAAATTTTTAAAAAATGGATTGAGAAGTCATCTGGGACTCTTGAATGCAGAATTTTCTAATGAATGATAAGCATGGATTTTAAAGTTCCTTTCAATAGACTAGTACATGTAAATATTTATGAAATAAAATCTGTGATTGAAAATGCTATTATGTTGGTCACTTCCAAATTTTATACATCTTTAAATGTAATTATTAAGACTAGTTTTAAACAGAAAATAACTTTGGATATTAACTGAAAAACGCACAACTGAAGATGACATGTCAATTGTTTTATAGTGTTAGCTTGTATGTAAATTGCAGTGAAGAATGGAACATAAATAAACAGCTAATTAGGGAGTAATTTCTGATAGTGCATACATTTTTTTTTCCATTTAAAATGTCATTATCCATCTCATAATTTAGATTTAAAATTAGTTTAAATCTTAAAAAAAAAAATAAGGCTGTCTGTCCTAGCATATTGGGCAACCTGTGGATGAAAAATCCCCGCAACTCTGAGTAAGGCAATGGATCATTCTCTGCATTAAAAATTTGTTGCTGCCTTCTATATCCAGGAGGGCGATGAAGAAGGTGGTGGCCGGGGCGCCTGCTGATGGGGCTGGCAGGTCTGGGTGCCTCTCATGCGTCGCCCTTCGGCCGCTGTGGTCCATGGCACCTGGAAGGACTGGATTCTCCACGCTTCACTTCCCTACATGCAGCTGTGCCTGATCCCCAGTATCACAGCTCCACACCTTCCACAGCATGGTTTCCACAGGATGCCCAGCCACTGCTTGCATCTCCTGCCACCAGTGCAAGAGTATGAGGGATTCATGCTGCACAGCTGCCTGGCCTCTGACCTAGATGCCACCAGTGCCCGGTCCTGGACTGTGGGTGCGCTGTCATTGCCTGTGCCTGTGCCAGCTGCCCAAGGCTGACCTGTTGGGGTGGGGGGGAAGGCTGCCAGGCTGAGCTCTGCTACCACACAAGCACACAAGGCATCCAAAATAGACCTGCAGTATGACCCGTCAGCAGAGAGCGCAGAGTTTGAGATGGAGAGCAAGTACTCTTCAGCTCTGTTAAGGGCAAGGATCTGGATAACATGTCATTAGGCCATGCATAGGATGCAACGCTGACATCATCAAGATGAATGTCAGGAGCTATAATCACATGATCTATGCAGGATGTGGCTGTGGAGTTTGCTGGCTTTGCCTGAAAGAGATCTCAGACTTACATTATCTCAGTCCTTCCAGCTGCACATTCTAGGGCAAGAAACCGTGTAACCAGAAGACAATTCCAGGCACACTGACAGGTGCTTTGATGGGGATTTCTCTCATGGCTGGCATTGCCATTTCTGCCATGGTCACTGGCATTCATGGCTGTGTTGGCAGGAATATCCTCAGCAGGTGGGAGGGAAGAAAACCTCCAAGCACAAGAGGACATATCTATGCCAGGAGGAGTAACTTTGTGAGGTATGGCATGCCCAGTTATTGCTGCATATGTCCATATATTACTGTTAGTGTTGGTCTTGACATCCCCATTATGCTGACATATGTCTTTGGGGATGTGCCTATTTCTCTCTGTCATGGAAAAGGCTGTTGAGTTAGCACAAGCAAGGGAAAAGGGGTGTAAATTGAGTTTGATGAAGATGATGGTTCAATCAGTGACATAAGTCTGGTGTGTGTGCAAGAATCCCAGCATGGGGGAAAAAGCCTGAAGGCTTGACTAGTGCGGAGATCACCAGTGGAAGCCTTACAGGTGAACTCAGTGTCCTGCAGGTCCTTACAGGAAAATAGCCAACTTTGTAGTCTTCTCATTGGACATGCTGAGAGGGGGCATTCTGCCCATGGGCAAGGGGAAATAGAGCAGGTTAGAAGTCCAAGCCCATGTCCAAAAGGAAATTTTCCCAAAGACACAGCCAGTCTTTGAAATTAGTGACAATGCAAGAGCACATGTAATGACCATCTCCGAAATCAGTTCCTGCAACCCACAGGACAGAGGATGCAACAATAGGGAAATCCAAGTGGACATCGAAGCCAAACCAAGACACTATCAGCTAGGGAATGGAAACAGGAGGGAGGATTCCCACTATGTTCCTGCTCAGATGGAAGAGATGAAGAAGAAGGTAATGGTGGTGGTGGTGTCAGCAGTGAGGAATATCCCTCCTACAAACACCAAAACTCTGGGCAGAAAGACAGCCTGGTCAGCAAACCCTGGGATATCAGCCTGGCCCAGCCTGAGAGCTTCCACAGTGACCTGCAGAGCTCTGAATAACTGTCAGATGATGTGCCAGACATCTCCTCAGATGAGTGTGGTTCCCCTGCTCTCAGTGTGCAGCCTGCTTCTTACCCCCAGAACCCAGGATGCACCCAGGCCAAGTGCCCATATGAACCTACTTGAACCAGCTGAGAAGCAGACTGTCTTGAAGACAGAAGGTGTGGGATCAAGAGTATGAAGTGGAATGAATGTTTCTGTTCTGAGAAGCACACTTATTGTAACTGTATCATTTGGAATCTTTTTTTTTCTGGGGGTGAGGTGTGGGTGCTACATATTTTATTTTTAGAAGTCTCTGGTCACAGTTTTTCCTCAGGGAAAGTCTATGAAATTTGCAATTTCTTACCAAACAAAATATGGAATTTTTGCCCTTAGTCCAACTCCCTGTTACCCACATTTTAATTTTAATTTATTGGTTAACCTCAATCCATGAGGTGATCCGTGAGGTGTGTGAGAGTACACAAATATATGTGTGTGTGCAAACATATTACTGAAGGACACATTGTAATAAAGATTTCTGTCATAAACCAACTCATCTCATTTTCTTTGGCTTGGATAACCTACAGAGCCAAGTATTTGATTAAAACAAAATGCTATCTCTTTGAATGTTTCTGCAGCTGGGCTTGTCTAAATCTGGGGAAGAAAGATTGTATTCAAATAAGACTACCATAGAGCCATCTATGAAGCAAAGACTTCTTCCAGCATGACAGGAAGCAAACCAAGGCTTGGCTTTGAACCATATAGTCAGACTAAAGAATTATTAGCTGACTCAGCCAGATAGAGAAGACAGAAATTAAAATGAACTTTGTTTACCCTCAAGAGGAAGTTGTGCAGTTTTTCTTTTAAAGCTTTATTTAACCTTTTCTGCATTGCAGTCACTTGTAATCATATGCTTCATAGGAGGGGAGGAGGTGGTGGTTTACACTCACTCTTAAGAGAAATCCAAATGGATATTACAGGGTTACCAACTGGGGAATAGAAGTGTTTTTATTGGGAGGAGAAATGTACTAAATCTGCATAATCATCCAGCAAAAACCTAGATGGTTGCTGTGTTCTAAGGTACAAGCTCCCTGTTTCAAAAAGCCTTTTCACTTTTCTCAGTTCAAAGAGTATTCCCAGTTTCTTAGCAGTCTCAAAAAGTTTCTCAGTCTAGTTTAAGTAAGAGAGACTAAGGAATCTGACTGAAATTTAGAATGAAAAAAGAAATGACACACCATCAAAATCTCTGAGCATATTTAATTTTCTCTGATATTTTAAATTTTCAAGGCTGAGCCAAGTTATTATTTCTTAGATTTATTCCTCTGCCTAGAATGTTTTCCTTAGAAATGGAAAGACATATGTAGCATAGCAGGAAAAATTAAACAAAAGTTTCGTGAGAACTGATGTAAGATGGCAAATCTGGTAGTAACTTACTTTGAGACTGTGAGAATCCATTACCCTCGCATGCCCCTAATTTCCCCAATTTTCAGACTATATATAAGGCATTTCCATTGCCCATCTTCTTTATTACATTGGCCCTGGGTCCAGAGTAAAAACTGAAAACAAGCTTTCCCTGAGGACCAGATGGCTGTTTCCTTGCACAGATGCACTTGCTTTGTCTTCCTGGACTGTGTCTACAGTGAGGATGATGTGTCTGGACAACAATGAACTTGGAAGATGTTCCTCTTTTGAACACTGCAGCCAGTTAGTGCTGACTGCACCTGGGCAAGGAACTGCTGTTAGTGGGCTTTGAGTCTCTGGAAGAAAGAGCCCTAGAGGTTCTCCTCTGTGTAAAAAGGAACCTGTTTGAAAAAAGAGGCTGGTACTCTGGAGATCTCTGAAATGCAAATTAATTCAAGTCTTGCAGGTCTCTTGAAGCCTCATCAAGGGAGCAATTAACATGGGTAAAAAAATCAAGAGTTTGCAAACAAACCTGTATTCTTATCTAGACTCCACTGCTTACTGTTGTAAGTAGTGGCACCTACTCTCTGTGTCTGTTTTCACTTAGCCAAAATAGGAATACTAATCCTAATTATGGAGTTGTCAAGATTAAGTGAGGATGTACTGAAAATATATTTGGTAAAGACCCATGTTTTAACTTCCTGAAGGAATAAGAAGAAAAATATTTAAGGGAGATTCTAGATGCCATTTTAGAGAGGAAGTCTAGATTTCAAGAAGAGAGGTTATGGAAAACTAAGCTTATTCTAATACTTTTCAAAATTTCTGCTGTATTGCTCAGGCATTCACAGATGTAAAGGTCCATTGGCACCACCTGGAGGAAAAAAATGAATAGTGCATTGGAAAAGTTGGTTTTGGCTTATTTTTTTGGTTTGCTTATTTGCATAACTAGGGAGTGGGTCCAGAGCACCTATGTGATCTTTAAGAAGACTATAACTCACAAATATTTAGGACTCAGTGACCATACAGGAGAGGTATCTTAAATGTAAATGAACTTATTCTATTACATGTAAACATTAAATTAGATGACAAATATTTACTGAAGGTCTCTAATGTTCCAGACCTGGATTTTTTCTAGGAACTAACTGATAAAATATTCAAAGCTCCAAGCTTCACAAAGTTTATATTCTAGTGGTAGTGTTAAAAAATAATTAAAATAAAATGTGTGATTTTCAATCCTTACTCAGGGGAATTATGGGAAATTATTCTGCTCATGGACTTATAACACTCTTGGAATGATGTCCGCCTCAACACCAGCACCTGTAGTACTGATAAGAATGAACTTTACTGCATCTGCCTCCCCAACTAGACCCCTCTCTAACTGCTATGTTCATGACCTGCCTGAGCATATTCCAATCACTTACTAGATACTCGAGTGTATTTTCCATTAAAAACCCAAGCATTTGATGGGGAAGTGAACTAATTATTTATTTCTTCACACCTGGTCTTCCGGAAGCAGGATTAAAATAGTAAATATGTTGTGAGGTTATTATTTCTTATCATTTCCAGATCACACTCTGGATCACAGAGATGTGAGGAAAATAACAAAGGGACACCAGAGTCATGAACATCACTTGTTTGATCAAGATGTTCTAGGTCTTGTGGGAAACCCTGTTTCTTCTGAGAAAGACTTCAGGTTCAGGCAAGAGGCAGTAGCCAAAATTCTCCTAGAACCACCCCCTTGTAACTAGAAATTCTGGAAATAAACAATATAACACACAATCATAGAAATTTTCTAAAGGTAGAAAGAAGGTAGGATTTCTAGAAGATTGAGGAACCACACAGTGGTGTCTTTTTGTTTTTTTCTGATTACCTACAATTTATTCCAACAGGGTGGTGCAGGAGCCTCCAAATGAAAACTGCCAACAAAAAAACAGATAAAGAGCTGACCTTCCATTGTCCACCTGGCAGAAGCAAGTGGTGATCTGATCACTTGCTGTGACAGTGATTGAGGATCTGAGTGGGAGGTGTTTTTCCATCCCTGCCCTGAAGAAGCAGGTGGTACCTCAGTTCCCTGCCATGGGAGGGTCAGAGGCTGAATACAGAGCTGAGTCTCCATTCCACTCAATATCCATGTGACTAAACAAGATGAAGAAAGATATGGTTAGTAAGCACCACACTTTCCTGTCATCCATTTTGTTAGAAAGGACCCATGTGAGGTGTACTCTTCACAACAATTTGGCAACAATAAGTATAAAGGAGGCAGTACAAATCAGGGCCAGTCAGCCATCCTGTTGACCCCATATTCTCTCCATGGTGAGCTGAGCTTTCAACCCCAGGTGGAAGTAACAAATTGGACCCAGGATGGTAATCACAGCCTCTCTGCCTTTATCAGTTTTATATATTGGGTGTCAATTATTTAAAGGCAATGATTTCATTTTTAAAATAAAAAGTTTAAAATAAGTGATCCCATCCTTTTCCTTCCTTGTTAGGTGAAGAAACAGGTGCATAGAG
Source organism: Cabassous unicinctus (assembly GCA_029593785.1). Classification (NCBI taxonomy): domain Eukaryota; kingdom Metazoa; phylum Chordata; class Mammalia; order Cingulata; family Chlamyphoridae; genus Cabassous; species Cabassous unicinctus. The sequence goes on from JAQZBX010010668.1 coordinate 18,138, forward strand.
ATTTTCAATAATTTTCACAGGCCCAGGTACTAAACTTGCAGCAGATCCAGGTTGACTTCAGTCTTCTTGCCCTGATCTACTCAGTTTAGAAAATCATATATATATAAATATAGCAGCAGGTTGAATGTTGTACCTCAGAAATAAAAGCCTGTTCTTAATCTTAATCCCATCTTTGTGGGTGTGAACTCATTATAAACAGGACCTTTTGAAGATGTTAGTTTTAGTTAACATGTGGCCAACTGAATCAGGTTGTATCTTAATCCTATTACTAGAGGACCTATAAAAGAAAGCTGTAGGGTGGAGCCAGAACCAGAAAGTCCATGGAACACAGGAAAGAAAGGAGAGGGCCTTACTATGTGTCAGGAAAGTCAAGGAACTCAAAGATATTCAGTGAGCCAGAATGACACCAACCCTGGAAAGACACCAGCTTTCTAGACTCTGAAACCATGAGTCCCCAAGTCCCTATTGTTTAAGCCAACTCACTTTGTTGTATTTGTCACAGCAGCCTGGAAACTAAGACATATATAATTGGGTGGCAGTTTTCACCCAGTGGAACGTAGTTTGAATATGGTGGACTGAATAATTATTCCTGGACCCTCAAATATATCTAGTTCTTAGTGCCTGGAAAAGATGAATGTTAGCCAATATAGGAAAAGGGTATTTGTAATTAAGTTAAGGATCTTGAGATGAGGATATTATCCAGATTATACCAGTGGGGCCTAAGTGCTACTCAAGTGTTCTTGTAAGAAGGAGTCAGACATAGATATGACTACACAGAAGAGAGAAGGTGATGTTACAACCACAGTGGAGACAGAGATTACAAGAGATTGTGCAGTAGGCTGATGATGGAGGAAGGGACCAAGAGTGAAGAAAAGCTATGAGCTACCAGAAGCTGAAAAGGAAATGAATGCAGCTCTAGAGACTGAAAAGGCAAGGAAACATTTTCTTTCTTAGAGCCTCCAGAGGGGTGTAGCCCAGGTGACACATAGGGTTCAGACAAGTGAAACTGACTGGATTTCTGACCTGGAGAACTCTTAACAGAATAAATTTGTGTGGTTATAACCCACCAACTTTGTGGTAAGTTGTTACAGAGGCTGTGGAAAACTAATGCATGAGACACAATCTCTATAAACTGTGCTTCAACTGAAAGTAATGTGAGGTATTGGAAAGCCACATGAGTACTTGTCAGAATAATGAGAAAAATGAAATTTAATATATTGCTGGCTTTATATTAATTGGCTTCTGATTATTGCAAGTGATGACAGCTATAAAAAAATAAATGAGGTAGTCCCTATAATAATTTGATTCTACAAAATGGTGAATAGTATCTGCACAGTTTTCAGCTGCAGAATGCCACTTCCACATAACTGAACATGATATATTATCTACCAAAAATTTACTTAAAATAAATTTGTCAAAATTCAGTTTTCCCAATAAAATAAATATTCTCATTAACCAATAGCATTGATTTATGAATATCTTAACTTGGTCAAGTTTAAGTTCATTTTATATTTCCTATTTGAAAAGAATTGTTTTTTGAAATTTTTATTGAAGAAAAAATTCACAAAACATATAATTATCCATTTTACCACACAGAGAACTCATTGTCATTTAGTACATTCACAATGTTGTACGGCAATTATTTCTATCTAACTCCAAAATATTTTCATTATACCAAAAGGTAACCCTGTATCAATAAGGTTTCAGTCCCAATACCTTCCCCCAGACAATGACAACAACTAATGAGCTTCATTTTATCTGTGAATTACATCTTTGGCTCATTTAATATAAATGGAAACATGCAATACGTGACCTTTTATGCCAGGTTTATTTCACTTAGTATAACATGTTCAAGTACATCCCAAATGTATTATGTATCTGAACTGCATGGCTTTTAATGGTTTTATAATATCTTATTGTATGAATATGCCACCTTTGGTTTGGCCAATTTATCCATTGGCTGGCAGTTGGGATGGTTCCCACCTTTGGGCTGCTGTGACTACTGCTGACATGAACATTCATGAGCATGTATTTGTTTAAATAACTTTTCAATTCATTGAGGTATTTACCTAGGAGTGGAAATCCTGGGTCACATGGTAATTCTAAATTTAACCTTTGAGGAATCATTTAACTGTTTACCACAGTGGCTTCATCCTTTTACATTTCCACCTGCAACCTATGAGGGTTCCAATTTCTCCACATCATCCCCAGCACTTGTTTTCCTTTTTAAAAAATAAAATATCTATCTTAGAAGCATATTGTTCTGTTGTTTTTTTTTGTGGCAATATATAATAAAATACGTTCTAATATGTTGGAATCCACTAAAGTGTTTAGTGTGGGGTGCCAGGTGAATTAGGTGAATTTTTTTCTTTATTAGAGAAGTTGTGGGTTTATAGAACAATCATGAATAAAGTACAGGATTCCCATACACCACCCCACCACCAACACCTTGCATTGGTGTGGAAAATTTGTTACAATTAATGATAGCACATTTTAAATAATTGTACTACTGTTATTTTCAAGAGCTTTATTGACATAAAATTCACATTTCATTAATCTACCTATTTAAAGTGCACAATTCAATGATTTTTAGCATATTCACACATATCTTCAACAATCACCACAGTCTATTTTAGCACATTTTCTTCACCTCATGAAGAAACCGTAAATGCAATTAACATGTATTAGATTGGCTAAAATAAAAATCACTGACAATACCAAATGCTGTTGCAGATGTGGAGAAACAGGAACTCTCATTTACTGCTTGTGAGAAAACAAAATATAGGCATTTTGGAAAGCTGTTGGACAGTTTCTTCTAATGCTAAACATGGGTTTGCCATACTATCCAGCAATGTTGCTCCTTTCAACAAATGAGTTGAAAGCTCGTTTCAATACATTAGCCTGCACATTAATGTTTATAGCAACATTGTTAGTAATTGCCAAAAATTGGAAGCAAAAACAATGTCTTTCAATAGTTGAATGCATAATCAAGTGGTGGTACAGTTATACAATGGAGCATTATTCAGCAATAAAAATGAATGTGTTATCTAGGCAAAAGAAGACTGGAGGACTAAAATGCATATTGCTAAGTGAAATTAATCAGTGAATACGCTAACAGTGCATGATTGCAACCACATGACATTCTGAAAAAGGCAAAACTGTGGAGAAAGTAAAAACATCAGTTGTTGTCAGGGTATATGCATGAGGATTAATAGATGGAGCAGATGTTAAGGCAGTAAAACTATTCTGTAATGTACTATATGGTATAAACACTGCATTATGCATTTGTCAAAAGCCATAAAACTACAACACAAAGAATAAAACTATGCACTTAATATAATCTATGGACTTTAGTTAATACGATGCCTCCATATTGGGCCATCTTTTTCATAAATACACTGCACTAACACAGGAAGCTAATAATAATGTAACTATATAAGGGAGGAGTGTGGGTATATGGGAATTCTCTGTAAATTTTGCTCATTTTTTCCTCTACACCTAAAACTGCTATAAAGGATAAAACTTATTAATTGAAAATAAACTCCATATGCTTACGCTATTACCATTCTACCCACTCATGACTCCCAGACCTGAACAACCACCAATCTACTAAATTTATTATGCCTGTAAATTTCCCTGTTCTAAATGTATATATGAATGAATTCATGTTAGATTTAGTCTTATGTGACTGACTTCTTTCACTTATAATGTTTTTAATGTCCATTCATATTGAAATATCTATCAGTACATCATTCCTTTTTATGGGCTGGTAAATATTAGTGTATGGCTATATCACATTTTGTTTATCTATTCATCAGTTGGTGGGCATTAGGTTTGTTATCACATTTGGTTATTTTGAATAATACTGCTACACAGATTTGCATGAAAATATTTTTTGTATGGACATGTGTTCTCATTACTCTGGGCATATACCTACAAATGGATTTGCAAAGTCACCAGATAACTCTATTTTTTTTCATTAGAAGACATTTCTGATTGTTTTACAAAAGCAGCTGCCACATTTTACGTTACAAGCAGCAATTTAAGGGGTTTATGATTTCAACATGTCCATGCCAACACTTGTAATTATATGATGTTTTCATTCCAGCCATCCTAATGGCTAAGTGGAATCTCACTGTGGATTTACTTACATTTTCCTGATGACTCTTGAGGATGAAAATCTTTTCATACGCTTATTGGTCATTTGTGTATCATCCTTGGAAAATACTAAGGTTTTTTGCTCATTTTTAATTGGGTTATTTTTTTTTGTTTATTACTGATATATGTGTTCTTTATATAATGAAGATTCAAGTCTATTATCAGATATAAGATATTGCCATTATGATGGCTGCTGCTGCAGTTTCTTGATATATCCTTTGAAGCACAAAGGTTTTACTTTTGATGAAAACTACTTTATTTTTCACATGTGGCTGGTATCATATCTGAGAATCTTATACCAAATATAAGATCATGCAGTTAAACCCCATTGTTTTCCTTTAATAATTTTATTATTTATGATCTTTCATTTAAGTCTTTGATACAAGCTGTGTTAATTTTTCTATATGGTGAAAGATAAGGGCCTGAGTTTATTCTTTTCTATGTGGATATCTTGTCATCGAGCACCAGCTTTTAAAAACCTTTTCATTGGATGGTATTGGTAACCATGATTTTTAAAAATCATGTTCCCATAGATGTGCAGTTTTATTTATGGACTTTCAATTCTATTCAATTCATCTCTAAGTTTATTCTTGGGCTGAACCAGAGTATCTTGAATCATTCCTTTATTCTAAGTTTTGAAGTCAAGAAGTATGAGTACATCTATTTTGTTCTTTTTCAAGATTGTTGGATCCCTTGCAATTCCATATGAATTCTAAAACTAGCTTGACAATTTCTACAAATAAATCAGCTAGGATATTGATAAGGATTGTATTGAATCTATAGAACAGTTTAGAAGTATTGCTGTTTTAACAACATTAATCCTCCTGTTCCATGAATGTGGAATGGGTTTTCATTTAATAAAATATTCACTAACTACTTAATGTTTTGTAGTTTGTAGTGAATAAATTTTGCACATCTTTTGTTAATGGATTTCTAATTACTTTTTTAAAAGTTTTGATGCTATTGTGAAGTGGCAAGAGTGAACAATCTTATCTTGTTTCTGATCTTAGAGGGAAGACCTCCAGTCTTTCATCATTAATTATGATGTTAAACAAATTTTGTATTCATGGGATAAATCCCACTTGATCATGTGGAATTCTTTTTATGCTACTGGATTCAGCTTGCAAGTATTTCATTGTGCTATTCTGAGCACTTTGCAATAGAGGACCATTCTCATGTTTGTACTATTAACCACAATCATCGACCATGAAAAACACTATGTTATACAGTCCTTAGATTATCCTCTAGCTTTCTTTCAATTGTCATTAACTTCCTTAGTCTATGCCATAATATTCTCTAAAATGTGTTACCATCAACTCTATCCATTTCATCATATTTATAATCCACTTTATTAAACATTCTACATACACTCAGAATCAACTCCCCCTTCTCATCCCACATTCTAATTCCTAGTATCCTATATTCTAGAGCAGGGTTTCCTAACCTTTTTTGTTCCATGTACCCTAACCTTTTTCCTAACCTTTTTTGTTCCATGGCCAGTCAGGTGAAAACCATGGACCCTTCTCAATATGTAGTGGCAGATAGTTTTATGACACTTAATATCAACATGCCTTTAAATTAAAATTTAGGATTATTCAAAATTACATTTTACAACTTTCCCACAATTTCAATACCTGATAACCTAACATAGTTCAACATCTGTTTAAATGGTCATATTTGGCAAATATTTAGAAATTTGAGTTTTCCCCCAGCATCATAAAATGATCTCCACCATCCTTACAAACCTTTTTGCGGGCAGTTATCCACTGCACTCAGAACATACTACATAAAAATAAAAATCATACTAAGTCCACACTATACTGTGTATTATTTAATGAATATATCACACCTACACCAACACACCCTTATAAGAGTAATGGTCTTTTTAAATGTATAAAATAAAATTACAAAGGAAATCAATTACATATATTGAAATAAAGTTACTAAAATAAAAACATATGATATAATACTATATGTGCTTCTTTCTTAACACATTAAATAATAATCTAAGACATCAAAAATATAAGAAAGTTAAATTTTATGTTTTAAAAGACATGTCAATGTGTAGACTGTTGTTTATTTTGAATAAGAACATTAAACTGTGGTGTAGTATTTGACAAGGAAACATGCATATCATGTTGCACATGTAATTGAGTTCAATTTTTTTGTTTTCATTATTAAAAGTGTTGAAAATCCAAATTCACAATGATACATTGTTGCAAATGGAATCAAAGCTTCCATAGCTCACTTTACAAAGATAGGCTTCTCACAGGGAAAAACAGAATTCTCCAAGGCCTTCTGAGTTAAACTCCTGTTTCACTAAGGAAAAAACAGAGTTCCAAAACATGAATAAAGACTAGCAATTTATTTGATAATTGATGTGTATATGATCTGACATTAATAAACAAATAATCACAATTACTGATTAGTCACAATATAGTGTAATAAACCATTTAGAAAGTACAAAGGTAAATGAAAGTATATTTACAAACACTCACTAAACCTAGGAAAAACCCAACGGCTGGTCTTTCACAAGGCCGGGAAGTCCCATTTGACAGCTGGACAGAGCCCTAGTCAGAATCAAGGTCCCAGGCAGAGCATTCTCTCCTGGGTGAGACTTTGAGCAGCAGTCTAGGGGCTGCCCTTCTTAAGGAGCTCTGTAACTTCAAAATTCTTGCCAATTTTGCAACTCATGATTAATTACAACATTCTGAGTTGACTGTGCCTGTCCATGCGGAAGTGGCCAGTTTCCCCAAGGAGTGACACATAGTCTCTGAAGCATCCTATTCTAATGGGCATTGTAATTCATGGAACTTTAAAAAGGAACATATGGTCAATGTATAGTTGAAATAAGGAACTAACAGAGACAGGTCCCCAAGCACATCCTCATTCCACAGCTCAGCTATTTAACAACTAAGATGAGCTTACATTCCTGAGGCAAGAAAAGTCTTTAAGCATGTTCACATGTATCTCTTTTATGTGCCTTCTACTACATGCCCAAAGCAATTATATTATACTTTAATTTCTTGATCACAATCCTTCCCCCAAAATAATAATGAATATATATGAGTATGTATATAAACTCTAATTGTAGCAAGTTTTTGTCCTAAGATCATTGAGTTCATATTTGGTTGTCAACATTTTCAATACAGTTTATATCAGAAAGAAAAGAATTGTGGATCCATGGTTCAATTTTCATGCCATCAAGATAGAAATAGCTAAGTTCTGTAATATTTCCAATGTTTTGCAGATATCTCTTTTCAAAAAAAAATGGCAGAGAATTTTGTGCTTCAACTAAATCTTGGTAAAGCACTTCCTCCAGCATTGGAAAGTTTGCAAGAATGTCAGCCTCTACTTTCTTCTTCCATATAGGTATCTTAGCCAAGAAAGCTTGTAATACATCAGCTACATCCATAATGGTGACTTCATGACTTTGAATGGAAATGTTTACCTCATTCATATAGTGAAAAATATATGCCAGGTAAGCCAACATATGGATAAAATCCTTTCTTTCAAAGTGTTCTTAGAGTGGGTTTTCCTTTACTTTCAGAAAAAGTCAAACTTTGGCCCTTGGTTAAAATAAGGGTTTCAAGACTTGTGCCCTTGAAAGTCAGCACACTTCTCTGTGGTAGAGAAGAACTTCCTATTCTGTTCCAGTTCTTGACAAAATCTTTTAAAAATACAATGTTTCAGATAACTTTTTTTTATAGAGTTGAGAACTTTTATGGCTGTTGACAAATTTTTTTCAGGGTTGTTGGAAGAGTCTTTGTTGCCAGTTCATGTCTGTGTAAAAAGCAATGAGTGACAACTTGAGGTGCTTCTTTTTTTACTAAAATAGCAGAACCAGATGTATTACCAAGCATCACAGGAGCTCCATCAGTGCAAAGAGAATGGATTTTCTTTCCAATCAAAGTTTCATTTGTGAAAAAAACTTTTTACCATCTCAAAAATATTGATGGTCTTCATGTTTTCCTAAAGAGACTCACAAAATAAGAATTCTTCATTGATAGCACCAGCATGCACATAGCAAACAAAAGCAAGGAACTGGCTACATTAGGAGATGTCTGTAGTCTCATCTGATTGCATACTGAAGGGGAATGATGAGGCTGATTCCTGGATGACCTCTTTTAAAATATTAAAAGACATGTCAACTATTCTAGAATGTGTTACATCATTTGATGAGGTAACCACTTTCAGTTTCCTCCTCTGTTCCAGTCCACATACCAACTTGACCATTTCCAGTGCACATGGCTTTACTAAAGTCTTTTCAATAGTGTGGGCCTTCTTTTACTTGGCAATCTGGTAAACAATTTTATAGGATGCTTCAAGCAGAGGCTTTTGTGAAATGGCAAATCGAAGTTTTGGAAGCATCCCTGCTTTTTCAAATTGAGATACTTTTTTGCATGAAAAAAACTCACATCTTTAGATGCATTCTCAGCATGGACAGACGTGAGATGGTCTTTTGGTTTTGCTATCTTCATTCTTTGCAAGAATTTTTCCATGCAAAAAACACTGCAGAATTTGAGTTCTATCACATTCATTAATAAAAGTAAAACCAAATAATACATAGCTTTCATCACACTTCCTTTTCTTTGACATTTCAACCTAAATTGGGTATGTAAAATAAAATACATAATTTAATTGACAGTTTTTAACACAGTATTTTGTAAGGTTTTTAAGTAATTTGTTTGATAAATATGTATATAAATAAGTAATTTTTAATTCTCAGATTGACACCTGGATTACAGCGTAGATCAGGATTCATGTTCATTCTGGACTTTGGTTTCTTTCCTGGAATTGTGCATAAAGTTGCATGGATTTCAGAAACTTCCTAGAAACCCAGTGGCAAAAGAAAAACATGGAATGCATGTGGACATTTGCAGACATCGCTAGCATCACAGATGGCTATACACTGCAATATCAGCAACTGAAAGACATAAACATCGACTGAATGGATTTACAAATTCACAGTGGTTTTGCCTGATTTACACTCATAGCCAGCATGTCTATTCATCTTAAAAGTAACCTACTTATGAAAAGTTATGAATTCTCATTTCAACTGACCAGTTTTGTAAAATTTTAACAATGAAAACAACTTACTTACTTTCACTTATTTAACAAATAATTGTAGTCAGGGAACTACATGAATATAATAAAATCACTGGGCAACCAATGTGAGAATGCTTAATTTCACCATTTGCTGCCTTAACAACTACTAAGCATTGAGTTGTCAGCACAGATGTGGTAACAGACAGATTGCTCAAGCTGGCAGGAAATGTATGCACATTTTCTCTGCACAAGAAAGGTGACTGTGTTGTCTGAATAAAATGTACAAGCATTTTGTGTTTGTCACATAAGACAATTTTGACCTGTCATTTTTCATGCTTTCGTTATTAATTATGTCATAACTGTTCTTTGATATGATTGGTTACCTCAAAATGTGGCTGACATCATGGTTAACAAATTTTCAACATAAGTGGCTTTGTCGAAATCACTAATAATCACATAGCATATTTTGAATGTGTTATGTATTTCAGGCATGTTTTATTTCATGGAGTTATATTTTTCACTTTGGATTTTTAAATTTTGTTATAGTTACATTGATTATAACTGTGCAGAGTGAAATTTTTGATGTCTGTCTACATCTTGTGCCCATTCTGTGATTTATCCTCACAAAATGGCACCCTTATACTTCAAAAGATCAAAGACACTGCTTGGGAGATCTTTTTCTGTTTGTTACCTATAATGTGTTGCCAAATAGTTGGTCAACTACATCACACAATAATTTGTACACAGCAGGATTGTGATCACATGTGATCTAGCATAAGTTCTAACAACTACCAAAATTACAAAGTATAGATGAGCATAAGGAATTTTTTGAGATATGCAGCAACTGTAATATGATATGAAATGAGTACTACTGTAAATTGTTGCATACATTAATAAGTGAAGAATGCTAGATTTCAGTTAGAGCTCAGTGAAAATAAAAATTGATTCTTTTCAACTCAAGTTCACAGACCTCCTGAAATTTTTTCATGGACCTCTGGTTGAGAACCCTTGCCTTAGAGGCAGGACTGAAACTTGATCAGAGCCTGTAAGCAGGGCTCCTCTAGAGCTGAGCATACAGTTGGGACTGAAACTTGAGCTGAGAGTGCATTTGGGCTTAATCTAGAGCTAAGGGTACAGGTGAGATTTAAACTAGTTTTGAGCATGCAGATAGGGCTTAAACTGGAACTGACCATACTGGTGGAGCTTAAAATAGAATTAAGCTCACAAACCTGATCTTGCAGGTGGGGCTTCAACTTGATCTGAGCCTAGAGGCATATTTGTCTAGCACTGACCTTGCAAACAAAATTATCTAGAGTTTAGTGTGCAGGTGGGCTTAACCTAGAGCTGATTGTGCAGGTGGGGCACAATCTAGAGCTGAATTATGCTATGGAAACTTAAACTAGAGCTGATCACATAGACAGGGTTCCCTGTCTCACCAAGCCAGCAACTGGAGTAACCCTGTTAGACCAATGTCTGATCATGTTAGGCTGCTGTATAAAACCGTCTACAGACTCCCCACTGCTCACAGCTAAAGCCAAAGTTAGTTCCTTCTGTCATCCACAAATTCCTACAGATGCAGGTTCTGGCATAGTCCCTGTTCCAGGCCTGGGGCCCTTGTTCACCCTGGAACCTGCCAGGCACACTCTAGTAGAAGCTTCAGTAAGGCATGAGATAGCCTTGGCTCCAACTATGTATTCTCAGGACAGCCTCCCTGGCCACCTTAGCAACACCTTCACACACACCCAACACCACTTTCCATCCTCCTGCTCTGCTCTGCTTTTCTCCATTTCCACTGGCTTTTCTTATTTACTGTCTGCCTCCCCAACTGTGGTGTGAGCTCCAGGAGGGCAGGGTTTTGTCTAATTCCTGTGATATTTTCATGACCAAGAATATCATATAAATGAGAAATATTAGTAAAATGAATTATTAAAAGAAAAATATGACAGATAAAACTGGTTCAGTGCTCATAAAAATAAGAAAGACTCCCCAGGATTATAAAAGGACCCAAAGGGTAGTGAAATTTGGCAAACAGACATTTGTTTTGTGTTTTGTATATGTGTTTTGTTTTTTTTTTCCAAATTCAAGATAGTAAGTAGCACTGAGAAAAAAGTTCAACTTTCACTGTGGTTTCTTTCTCTTCTTTTATTGTTGTCAGGAGAAGGAAAAGACCACTTCTCAAGAAGTCTCATGGAATAAGGGTGCCTCTGGGTGCTGGGGTCCCTTCCATTACACAGATGAGGAGACTGAGGTTTAAAGGATGACATGGTTCACCTGGGACAGTGGAGCTTGCCCTGGATCTGGCTCCTCTGAGGTCTAACACAGCACATCGCTTCCTCAGCCCAGGCATTCAAACCCTGGCCTCTCCCAAGCCTGATAGGGACAGAGGAGCTGAAGGCAGGGTCACAGGCACAGACAGGCCCTGGAGACTCCTGCTGGATAGTGTAAAACTCCCATGAAAATGTTCCATGATGACTCATTTAATGAAGAATCAGAAGGCTGTGGTTCACTTTTGGTGTTCAGAAGAGGCAGCCCTGGATGCTAACGTGGTTTTAAACATTTCTATGCAGGGAGGCTTCAGGAAGGGGGTAATTTTTTTCTGCTTTTGCATAAATGCTGCTGCCCTCCTGGACCTCACTCCCCCTGCCCTCAGGTCCTTGGTCTGTCCTGCAGGATGACTGATTAAGTCCTGGGGTAGGAGCTCCATCACAGATCTGCAGGCAGCAAATGCAAAGTGGGCTGTTGCAGAGGCCTCCTATGACAGTGAGTGGCTCTGACTGGCAATTCCAGCCCAGCAGAGGCTGGTGGGTATTGAAGGATCCCAGCCTATTAAGAAGTCACTTCTGGGAGCATCTTGATATTTGTACTACCAAAAGCAAACCTTCAGTTAAAAGGACCTGGGTGCACTGATTTATTTTGGAGGCAAGACCAGAAAGTGCATGGGATGGGGTGTGGAGGTAAGACTCAAGAAGAGAAGAACCCTTGTAATGGACATGGTAAAGCATTGGTCACACCATGGCACCTTGCCTGAGGGCTGCTGCAGAGCTGCAGGCCACCCCTGAGGGAGCTAGAGGTCTGTCCAGGCAGCCATCCCTCCTCTTCTGCAAGGGCTGCCCCTGACATGGCCTGCCACATGTGGAACAGAGCCCTAAATCCTGACCCTTCCAGGCTGTGCTGGTGGTAAGTGAGTTTGCACCTGCAATGCTGGGAAAATATGGCAGCAAAGGAAGCTGAGAGGTACAGGTGCTTGGTGTTGGCTGCAGATGAATTCATAGGCCACCATGGACACCCTGGGAGGGGTAGAGGCAGATGCTCACAGCCCTCAGGGCACTGAACCCTCCTCAATGTAGGTGAGGCCAGCTGGCATGTCATAGGAGGATGGACCTGGGCTTTCTGGAGGCCTGCAGTGGGGATCCTGTGCCAGGCTAAGACAACCCAGTGGGGCTCTTGAAGAATGGAGAGGGACCTGCTGTCCAGCCCTCTGGGCTGCTCCTGTGTGCAGCTTCCAGACCTGCAGGTGCCCCAGGTGCAGGGCCCCAGGAAAGAAAAGGACCAAATGCAGAATGGGGACCCAGTGCAAAGTAAAGTGTGGGCCCCATGTTCACAAAGCAGGCAAAGTTCCATTAAAGCTTCTAAAATATGAAGGTACTTTCCATTTTTTTGCAATCCCTCTCTTGACCTGCCATGACACTTTTTATTTGCTATTTAATCTGGTGCTCCCTTAGGAACAGGAATACATACAGGGCGAGTGCATAACTTCACAGGCAGCAGGCCCACCCCTGAAGCTGAACACACATGCACAAGGCCCATCTGGGTCCCCCTCCTCACAGCCACCAGACCCACAAGCCATGCTCTGGCTGGGCCAGGGACAGGCAGGCATCCGCAGCCGACACCTGAACTGTCACTGACTAGATGCCCTTCTCACTGCACTGGAGACCTGCACCCCTGACACCTGCAGTGGATCCAGGCCTGGGGACACCACCCCACTCAGGTTGCTGGGACTCACAGAGGTGCAGTGGGCCACAGGTGAACCTGGACACTAGGGCAGACCAAGCAACCCAGGGGCCTCATTCCAAACAAGAGCTTCTGGAAATATCCTATAAGGGGACAGGTGCCTGCATAGGGAAGGGCTGTCCCAGAAAGGGAAAGGAGTATGACCTGCATCTCCATGATCCTGGCAGGAACAGGGTCAGGGGACTCAGCTATTGTAGATGCTGGAAAGATCTATGGTCTTGTTTAAAGTTTAGCTTTCTACCTTTCAACCAAATTATGCATTCACTCAATTTAAAATGCAAGATTAGTTCAGTATGCTTCGTTAAAACAACAACCACAGGACCTTCCCATTCTTCCTCCTGTTTCCTTTCCCTAGACACCCTTTTCATCTTTGGACATTTCTTCTGTATCTCCTCATGCTTTTCCTTGGTGCTATTACTGACATTTCTCTTCCTTCCTAGCCCTGCCCTGTATTTTTCTGAGCCTGGGGTCACCTTCACAGAGGTGATGGCTCACTTAGTCCTCTAATTTGGTGCCTAATAGATCTTATCCCAATGTATTGTTTCCTTCCAAGTGTCCTCAGCTAAATTTTGTTCTTTTTCCTTTACTGCCCCCTAGTTTCATTGTTTAGACATGATGCTGCTTTCTTTTTCATATCCCTCTAGTAGGTGAGTTATCTTTCATCAGCTTCCAGCCCAGAGATATTTCCATTTTTTCCCATTAGAATATTAAATTTTATATCTGACATCTGAAAACTTGGATGTCAATATATTCGCCCTCTTTATTTAATGAAGCTGTTTGATTAAAAATTAATTTAAAAAATAAAAATTCAGTTAATTTGCATTACCCACCTTTCAAGAGAAAATAAGCATATCTTAGGTATAAGAATAAAAGAAATTCAGAACATTCATCCACTCTTCTTAGCAGATAGAATCATATCAGTATCTGTATGTTTTGACGGCCTCCCCCACTCATTATATGCCTTTCCATCACCCCCAAACATAATGTCCCCTTGCCATTTCTTAGACGTTTATCCCACTTAAAAGTTACCAAGGAGTATCTTGAATTGTTTTGTATGCCTTCATCATGACATGTAATTACTACCATGTTTTATGTCTTTTTGTTTCTGAACAGCAAAAAGCTAAAGACAAAAGAAACCATGAATACAATGGGAAGAGGAAATTAACAGAAGGCCAAAGACAAAATTTTAGAAGCTCCAGATGAAAAAAATATAACTTTCAAAAGAACAATGATAACACACAGACACAGACTCACACAGACACACACAAAGACCCACACATGTGGCAACTACTCTGGCTGTGCCCAAAGAAGAAAGTAACATAAACCATCCACAGAGTGGCCCTGTCAGTGTCACCACTGCAAATCCTTGAAGGAAACTTGCACCCTTACAGAGACCCCTGACTGGGACATCCCAGCTGGACCAAGGCACCTGCTTCTGCTTCTTCAGTCTGCTCTAACCCAAATCACCACCTGAGAACACTGGGACCTCCACTGACACTCAGAAAGTGCCAGGTCAGAGGTGAATGTGGGAGCAAAATGTTAAACCTGTACCTGCCATATCTTTGGGATGCAGAGCTCAGCAGCCTGGTGGTCATCCTGATGCCCATGGCTGGCTTGTTCTGTGCATGTGTGGTGACCACACTCCTGCATATTGTTGGGGCCAGTGACTGTACTCTCCTGATGGCCCAGTTGACCAGACCCCTCAGTCACTTCCCCTGTTTTCTGGTTTCAGACCTTGAAGTGAGTCCAAATCTGGAGTGAGGTGGGTGGAAATAGGGACAGATGGGGCAGGGATGAATTCTGGTCAATGGAGTGGGGTATGGCAGGTAAGAGGGGAGAAGGTGGCAGATGGGGTCTGGCCAGGGAAAGATCCCCAAATCCTGAATGCTGAGTCCAGGAGTGACAGTTTCAACTGAAATTCACTGTGATGCACCCTCAGACATGGGAAAGCATGGTGGGCTCTGGTTTAAACAAGTCTCAGGGGTTCTTCCTCTTACGGTCTTCCTGGCAGTCATTTAAGGCCCCCTGGTATTGCTGGGACTGTCTTGGTGGGAAGTAGCTTCTGAGTTGTATACAATGGTTGGATGGAGCCTTTCTCCTCTGACAGGGCCAAGGATACTTCCTAGGAACCTTCTGGCCAGAATTCTTACCCAAGCCCTGAGAAAGTCCAGCTCCAGGTGGCAGTGACTATGAATTTTTGTAACCTGGAAGGGCAGACGAGGCTTCTGTCCCAATGAACCTCATCTTTGTACTTAGGGAGAGGGTCATGGGATGAACTGGTCTTAGCTGGTTCTCAGCAAATCCTCTAGCCCCTAAGGAATTTCTCCATCACCAGTTCTGCATTTCTCCAGGAGAAGTATCCTAAGAACAGGGAAGCACAGCTGCTGCCCACCTCAAGCCCACATTCCAGGGAAGTAGAATTTCCTCTGGTAAGAAATACAAAACTCCACCACCCTCATTTTCCAAGGGCTTTCAGATTTTCCTCACTGACATGTGCTTTCCTTGTCTATGCATGGATGGCCTGACCAATGGTCTTCTCAGGAATTTTCTGCCAGTGAATGGTACAGGCAGGGTGTTGAATGGAAAAGGAAGGATCAGAGCCATGAAAAATGAAATACAGAATATAAAACAATACAGAAAACCAATGACAACAAAGTTGAATAAAATGGACAAACCTTTAGCTAGACTGACAAAGGAAAAAAGTGAAAGGACACAAATAACTAAAATCTGAAATGAAAGGGGGGACATTACTACTTATCTCACAGAAACAAAAAATAATTATAAGAGAATACTATGAACAACTGTACCCCAAAAAATAAGTTAACCTAGATGAAATGTAGAAACTCCTAGAAATACCCAGAGTACCTATACTGACTCAAGAAGAAACTGAAGAACTCAACAGACCAATAACTGGTAAAGAGTTTGAATCAGTAATCAAAACCTTTCAAAAAAGATGAGCCAGGGCTAGGTGGTTTCAGTGGTGAATTTTACCAAGCATTCCAAGAAGAATTATCACCAATTTTGCTCAAACTCTTCAAAAAACCTGAAAAGGAGTGTACACACCCCTAATCATTCTATAACAGCACCCTAATAAAAAAGCCAGATAAAGATACCACAAGTAAAGAAAATTGCAGATCAATATCTCTTATGTAAAAATCCTTAACAAAATATTAGCAAGGTGAATCCAATAGCATATTAAACAAATTATGCTCCAAGATTAAGTGAGACTAACCCTGGTATGCAAGGGTAGTTCAACATAAGAAAATCAATGTAATATACCACATTAAAACAGAAAATAAGGGAAAAACACAAAATCATTCCAATTGATGCAGAGAAAGGAATTTGACATATATAGCATCCCTTATTGAAAAAAGACTTAGAAAATAAGAATAGAAAGAAATTTCTTCACCATGATAAAGGGCATATATGGAAAGCTCACAGCTAATATCATACTCAATGATGAAAGACTGAAAGCTACCTCTAAGGTCAGGAACAAACAAGAATGCCCATTGCCCTCACTGTAGTTTCACATTGTACTGGAAGTTCTAGCCAGAGCAATTAGACAAGAAACAGAAATGAGAGGCATCTAAGTTGGAAAGGAAGAAGTAACCCTCTATATGCAGATGATATGGTTCTCTATATAGCGAATTCTGTATACTCCACAACAAAGCTCCTAGAGCTAATAAACAAATTCAGCAAATTGGCATAGTACAAGATCAGTAGGCAAAAATCAGTAGTGTTATATAGACTAGTAATGAACAATAAAAGAGGATATCAAGAAAAAAATCCATTCACAATAGTGAATAAACAGGGGTTCTTACCCTTTTTTTTCCCACAGACCCATTTGCCAGTCTTAGTAAAACCTTGGACCTCTTACTAAGTCCACACTAGACTATGTATTATTTAATAAATATATCACCCCCACACCAAAACTTCCCAACAAGAATGATTGGTTTTTGAATTTCAATTCAAGCTAATGGACCCCTTGTTAAGAAACCCTGAACTAGCATAATACTGGAGACAGATAATGGGAAGAAAGAATGGGATTTGGATTTAGGAAGGTTAGATAAGGAAAACACAGCACTGTTCTTCCTGAATCAGGACTCTTCATGGCCCAACTTACCTTTAGTCAAATTCTTAGGTCAAATATTATGGGAATGAAAAATAATTCTCAAAATCAGTAATGTATAGAGAATAGGATAAGTAAAGAGAACAATCAGCTAAGAGAAAGCTATTATAATGTTTAGCCATTGGAGAAGAGGAAAGTTTTAAAAAGTTAATATAAATTGTAGGGCAAAAACAAGTTTTGCTCATTATTGCTATTTTTTCCTCATAGTTTCAATGCCATGTACTTTGGATAAAGTACTTCTTCATCAAAAATGCAATCTTAACTATACCAGATTATCTTCTTTACTGAAAAATTAAATTATAATGTGGATTATTTGGGGCAAGATGGCATCAGGTTAGGAGGACACTTGCTGATTCACTCTCTGAGGATGGTTGATTTGGGACAGGGTCCTGCCTGGGGGTCTGTGCTGTGGGCACATGGAGCAAGAACTTTGAGGACATCTATCTGGGGGGAGCTCAACAATGCTCAGGAAAGATTTGTGAGTTTTAACCCTCCCTGTGGTGGTTAACACAGATGGCTGAGCCCTACCCTAAGGGAAAAAGGCTGGTTTAAGCTGAGACTCCCACTGGCAACCTAGTGAGAGGGAGCATTCTCTGAGAGTGGGAAGGTTCTGGTGAAGGGTTGAGAGGGGTTTCCTTTCTGTGGATTTGGCTGCCTGGAATGTCTTGCAGCTTTGGGGAACAAAATAACTGGCTTGAATCAACACCAGGCAGAGGGGAGTGGTGAATCTGCTGAGGAAGGTGATTTACCTAGCTGCCCAGGGATACGCCCCAACTACCGCCGGCAACCTGGTGAGAGGGAGCATTCTCCGAGAGTGGGAAGGTTGTGACAGAAGGTGGAGAGGGGTTTCCTTTCTGTGTGTTTGGCTGCCTGGACCCCCTCATAGCTTTGGGGAGCAGATAAGCTGGCTTGAAGCAGCACCAGGCTGAGGGGAGATGCGAATCTACTGAGGAAGCCTGGTATACCCAACAGCCTGGTGACACTGAGGCTTGGCTCCAGAGGGGGCGGAGACAGCCTTTTTTATCATTCTGCACTGACTAACATCAGAGCTTCAGCTCCCCTGGGGAGGCCAAGAAGTGGGAAGTGCTTGATTAGATTCCATGAGCCTAGTTAGGGTCCCCTCGGTGAAGGGGGTGGTCTAGAAGAGGACCTTTTTTGGTCCCTTATTTAGCCAAAAAAGAAAAAAGAAAAAGAAGAAGACAGTCACTTTAAAATATGAAAAATGAATTTTTCTTTTTAATTAAATATAATAGCTAAAAATCTGCCACAGAACCTGCAGATAGAAACTGGCAGGGCAATTGATTGGTGAATACAAGCAGGCTGAGAGGTTCCACAAGGGCTCAAGAAGGAACACTGTTCTTCCTTAGCTTTGTTTGACTGCTTGCTTGTGTGGTTGTTTGGTTTTTCTTAGTTTATTTGTAGTCTCTTGTTGTTGTGTTTTTTTCTCTCTTTACTTCCCCCTTCTTTTTCTTTCTTTCTTTTTTTTTAAATTAGGTGTTTCTAGCTTGTCTCATCTTTGTTGTGCTTCTCCTTCAGTGATTTGCCATTCTCTGTCTATACTGATTTTGTCTCCCAAGCTATCTCTTTTCCTTCCTTCATCTTTCTGCCTTATGCTTTCTGTTGTGGTTCTTACATGCCACATTTTTTCAATAGCCCACAACATAAGGGTGTCAATTTCTAGTCTATCTATTCTGTTTCCATCTTTTTTTATTAATATTAACTTTTTCCTTTCAGCCCTTTCTTTATCTTTCTCAGCCTCCTCATCATTCTAGCCTTCTAAATTATTATATATATATATTCCTCTATTTGGTTTCCCAGTCCATTGTAGGTACTCCACTTTTTTTCCTATGACTCTACACTGCCTACATGAGTTAAATATTCATTTCACTAAGTCTTATATGGCCCCTCTTCTAACTTTTATCAATATTACTATTATCCTTCTTCCTTTCTCACAAATTTCGATTACTATGGCCCTTATCTTTTGCTTTCAAGGGAACATAGACAGAAACAAGGAAATAAAATATGAATAAAAAGTGTCAAATAGAAAACTAAACACACACACAGAACCACCAGATAAATAAATCTCTAGAGCAGAGATAGAAGTTAATCAACTGAATAAATCCATCAAGATAAAAATGATGATGAGAGAGCAACAAAAAATTACAAAACATCCTGAGAAACAGGAAAACATGGACCAGTCAAATGAACAAACTAAAAACCAGGAAGAGATGCAGAACATTGAAAAACTAATCCAAAATTTCCAAACAAATAAAATGGACCAATTTAAAGAAGTGAAAGAAGAGATTAAG
This sequence comes from Cabassous unicinctus, assembly GCA_029593785.1. Lineage (NCBI taxonomy): Eukaryota > Metazoa > Chordata > Mammalia > Cingulata > Chlamyphoridae > Cabassous > Cabassous unicinctus. The sequence continues at coordinate 37,794 of JAQZBX010010668.1, forward strand.
AATATTAAGAGACACTGGGAGAACATACTGAAGAAATTGTAAGCATACGCAAAAAGATAACAAACATGATGGTGATCAATGGCACAATCGAGGAAATCAAAAAGATGCTGAATTCACATAACAGCAGATTTGAACAGGCAGAAGAAAGAGTTAGTGTTGTGGAAGACAATACATCTGAAATCAAATAGATAGTAGAACAGATAGACAAAAAGATAGAAAAAGTCAAGCAGGGACTCGGATTTAACCGACAACAAAAAATGCACAAACATTCAGATTATGGGCATCCCAGAGGAGAAGAGAAGGGAAAGGGAACAGAAGGAGTGTTGAAGGAAATAATGGCTGAAAACTATCCAACCCTCTTGAGAGGGTTGGATGTGCAGATCCAGGAAGCACAGTGCACCCCAAACAGTATAAATTCCAACAGGCCAACTCCAAGACATATACTTGTCAAAATGTCCAATGCTCAAGACAAAGAGAAAATACTCAAGGCAGCAAGACAAAAGAGTACCATCACATAAAAGGGAAGCACAATAAAATTAAGTGCTGATTTCTCATCTGAAACCATGGAGGCAAAAAGACAGTGGTATGACATAGTCAAAGTACTAAAAGAAAAAAAAATTCCACCATGAATTCTCTACCCAGAAAAACTGGCATTCAAAACTGATGGAGAGTTCAAAATAGTCACAGACAAACAGATATTAAGACAGTATGCCAATAAGAAACCTGTACTTGAAGAAATAGTAAAGGAAGTTCTGCAAGTTGAAAGGTAAAAACAAGGGATAGAGAGTAGGAGGAGAGTTTAAAAACAACTAAAAAGACAAAAATGGAAACAAAACAACATATGACATACACTAACCCAAAGAAAATATTGCTGAAGTAAGAAATTCATTGTGAGTAATAACACTGAATGTTAATGGATTAAATTCACCACTCAAGGGATACAGATTGGCAGAATGGATAAGGAAATATGATCCATTTATATGCTGTCAACAAGAAACCCACCTTCGACCCAGGGATTCAAGGAGGCTGAAAGTGAATGGCTGGAAAACAATTTTACAAGCTAACAATAGCCAAAAAAGGGCAGGAGTAGCTATCCTAATATCAGACAAATAGACTTTAAATGAAAAACTATTGTAAGACACAAAGAAGGACACTATATATTAGTAAAAAGAGTAATCTCTCAAGAAGAGAGAACATTCATAAGCATTTATGCAACTAATTGGGATGCCTTAAAATACATGAGGCAAACTCTGGAAAAGCTAAGTGGAGAAATAAATGCCTCTACAATTATAGTGCGGGACTTTAATAAACCATTATCATCATTAGACAGAACATTTAGACAGAGAATCAATAAAGAAACAAAGACTCTGAATAATACATTAGAGTACCTGAACTTAATAGATATATACAAACACTACACACAAATACAGCAGGATTTACATTCTTCTCGAGTGCACATGGATCATACTCCAAGATAGACCACATGATAGGCCACAGAACAGCTCCCAATGAATTTTGAAAATTAGAGATGAAACAAAGTAATTTCTCTGACCACAATGGAATGAAATTGGAAATGACTAAGGGCCAGAGAAACAGATTAGGCACAAAGATATGGAAGTTAAACAACACACTCTTAGGCAAACAGTGGGTCACGGAGGAAATCTCAAAAGAAATCAGTAACTACCTTGAAACTTATGAAAACAAGAACATAATATATCAAAACCTATGGGATGCAGCGCAAACTGTCCTGAAAGGGAAGCTCATAGCCATAAATACATATATTAAAAAAGAAGAAAGAGCTAAAATTGAAGACCTAACTGCACACTTGGAGGAAATGGAAAAACAACAACAAGAAAACCTAAAGGAAGTAGAAAGAAGGAAATAACAAACGCTAGAGCAGAACTAAATGAAATAGAGAATAAGAAAGCACTAGAAAAAATAAACAAAACCAAAAGCTGGTTCTTCAAGAAGATCAATAAAATTGACAAACCCTTAGATAGACTAACAAAGAAAAAGACAGAACAGATGCAAATACACAAAATAAGCAAGGAGCAAGGGATATCACTACTGACCCCACAGAAATAAAGAGGAACACAAAAGGATGCTATGAAAAATTATATACCAAAAAGAATGATAACTTAGAGTAAATGGACAAATTTCTAGAAACTCACAAACAGCCTACATTGATGAAGAAGAAACTGATGAATTCAACAGTCCACTTACAAGTAAAGAGATAGACTCAGTCATCAAATCTTCCCAACTAAGAAGAGCCCAGGACCAGATGTCTTCACAGCTGAATTCTACCAAACTTTCTGGAAAGAGCTAACACCAATTCTGCTTAACCTCTTTCAAAAAATAGACTTAGAAGGAATATTACCTAACTCAAGCTAGATGCCAATATTACCCTAATACCAAAAAAAACAAAGATACCACTAGAAAGGAAAAGTAGAGACCAATTTCTCTAATGAACCTAGGTGCTAAAATCCTCAAAAAATACTTGCTAATCGCATTCAACAACATATCAAAGGGATTATACACCATTACCAAGTGGGTTTCATTCCAGGTATGCAAGGATGGCTCAATATAAGAAAATCAATCAATGTAATACAACACATAAACAGATTGAAAGAAAAAAATCACATGATCACCTATATAGATGCAGAAAAGGCATTCGACAAAATACAGCACTCTTTCGTGATAAAAACACTGCAAAGTATAGGAATAGAAGGAAACTTTCTGAATATGATAAAGGGTATACATGAAAAACCAAAAGCAAACATCATTTTCAATGGTGAAATCCTAAAAGCCTTCCCTCTGAGATCAGGAAGAAGACAAGGATGGCCTCTATCACCACTCCTATTTAACATAGCCTTAGAAGTACTTGTCTGAGCACTGAGGCAAGAATGGGACATAAAACTCATCCAGATTGGAAAGGAAGAAGTGAAAATTTCATTATTTGCAGAAGACATGATCTTATACATAGAAAGCCCTGAGAAATCTACAACAAAGCTTCTAGAACTTATAAATGACTTCAGTAATGTTGCAGGCTACAAGATCAATGCTCAAAAATCAGTAGCATTTCTGTACACCAATAACAAGCAATTTGAGGAGGAAATCAAGAAAAAAATACCATTTACAATAGTAACTAAAAGAATCAAATACCTAGGAATAAATTTAACTAAAGATGTAAAGGACTTATATACAGAAAACTACACAACACTGTTAAAGGAAATCAAAGAAGACTTAAATAAATAAAAAAATATTCCCTGTTCATGGATAAGAAGACTAAACATCATCAAGATGTCTACCTACCCAAACTAATCTACAGATTTAATGCAATCCCAATAAAAATCAACACTGTATTTTTTAAGGAACTGAAAAACTTACCATAAAACATATTTGGAGAGGTAAGAGGCCCCAAATTGCCAAAGACATATTGAAAAAGAAAAATGAAGTTGGAGGATCACATTAACTGACTTTAAATCATACTACAAAGCTACAAAGATCAAAATTGAATGGTATTGGCACAAGGATAGACCTATTGACCAGTGGAACCGAATTGAGAGTTCTGATAAAGATCCTCATATATACCGTCATCTGATATTCAACAAGGCCACCAAGCCCATTCAGTTGGGAGAGAATCGCCTCTTTAACAAGTGGTGCTTGGAGAAGTGGATACCCATATCCAAAAGAATGAGAAAAGAATACCACCTCAAACCTTATACAAAATCAACTCCAGATGGATCAAAGATCTAAATCTAAGAGCCAAAACCATAAAGACCTTGGAAGATAATGTAGGGAAGCATCTACAGGACTTAGTAATAGGAAATGGTTTCATGAACTTCACAACCAAAACACCAGCAGCAAGAGTAAAAATGGATAAATGGGATTTCATCAAAATTAAAAACTTCTGCACCTCAAAGGATGTTATTAAGAAAATAAAAAGGCAGCCTACCCAATGGGAGAAAATATTTGCCAATCATATATCTGATAGGAGCCTAATATCCTGCATATATAAAGAAATCCTACACCTCGAAAATCAAAACACAAACAACCCATTTCAAAAATGGGCAAGTGACCTGAAAAGACACTTTTCCAAAGAAGAAACACAAATGGCTAAAAAGCACATGAAAAAAGGCTCAACATCACTAGCTATTAGGGAAATGCAAATCAAAACCACAATGAGATACCATCTTACACCCATCAGAATGGCAGCTATTAAAAAAAGAGCAGAATATAAGTATTGCAGAGGATGTGGAGGAATAGGAACCCTCATCCACTGCTGGTGGGGTTGTGGAATGGTCCAGCCACTGTGTCAGACAGTTTGGCGATTCCTCAGAAAACTAACAATAGATCTTCCATATGATCCAGCAATTCCACTACTGGGTATATAACCAGAAGATTTGAAAGCAAATACACGAAGAGATATATGCACACCAATGTTCATAGCGGCATTGTTCACAATTGCCAAAAGCTGTAATCAGCCCCGGTGCCCATCAACAGATGAATGGATAAGCAAAATGTGGTACATACCTACAATGGAATATTACTCAGCTGTTAGAAGGAATAAAGTGCTAACACATGGAATAACATGGATGAATCTTGAAGACCTTAAGTTGAGTGAAGCAAGCCAGGCATTGAAGGATGAACAGTTTATGACCTCATTGATTTGAATTGAAGAAAGTTAACAGCTTCTGAGAAACACTGACTGAAAGATAGGCTAACAATGGAGAGAGTGAGTGAAGGCTAGGTTGTGAGCCATCACCCATATGGACATTATCTATGGTAAATTGAAAGAGGATAGTTACATATTGAAGGATAGGACAGGTGGGTAGAGATTTTACTGGGTTCAGTGGTACAAGATTAACAGGTGAGTAGATTTGGAAGGGCAGGTTAGCCTACCCAGGGCATGTAACTATGAATTTTGTCATCCCATGAGCCAAGACAGGGAAGAGTCATATGCCCCAGGGGTGGGGAGGAAGGAACAGAAAAGATGAAATGGGGTATGTAGTGGTCATGGGAAATATTCTTCATTACCTTGCATTAATGGACACAGGACATGGTAAATATCATCAAAAATTATTAAACTACACAGTCTAAATTGTAAACTGTACTGTAAACCATTGAAATATTTTAGTTGCTATATTTTACTATCTGTATAACACTTATAACAATGCTAACATCCATAAAAAGAAATAAAGGTTTTAATATGTGGTGGCCAAGGGCAAGAGAGGTTGGGTATGTGGGAGTCTCTAGTACTCTGTGTGTTACTTTGCTGTGACCTAAAACTTCTTTGAAAATTAAATTGAAATTTGGGTGACACTGGGGAATGAGAGGGGGAAGGTGTCACGATACACTGGACATCCGATAATACAGTGATAAAAGGAAAAAAGAATAATTTCTTTTAAATAAGGATTTTTTTTTGTTTTTTTTCCCATTTTTTCAAATGTCCCAATCCGTTAATTATATTTTATTTTTAGTTTAGTTTCTTTTTTTTTCTTCTGAGTTTCCTTGTACTTACCTCTTGCATTTAAAATTATCATTATTATTTCTTTTTCCTTTTAACTGTATTTTGTTATTATATTGGCTTCATATTCAAGGAAGGTTTAGATCACAGAAGAGTTACAAGGCGGGCTGCAGAGGATCAATGGTGGGGGGTGTCTGGGATGGGGCATTCATGGGAGTAAGTCCATCTGAATATACATGAAAGATATATAAAATTGTTCAAATGATCAAGGGATGGGGCATGAACTTAGTGGGTAGACAATTACTCAATAAATGAGGGAATCTGAATTCCCAGCCTGGAGAGCTCTCCTACATTCCCCAAGGGAGCAGCAACACTCCCCTGAGTGCAGAGGCAGTGTCTGGCAAAAGAGGATGGCCCTCTGATGGGTTGTTGTTATTGAGGACTAGCCTTATGAGTATTTGCTCTTCTAATTAAACTTAGCCTACTGTTATGGGGTGCCTAAGGGTTACCACCTGAGAGCCTCCTTGTTGCTCAAATGTGGCCTCTCTCCAAGCCAAACTCAGCATTTGAATGTATTACCTTCCCTCAAACATGGGACATGACTCCCGGGGATAAGCCTCCCAGGCAATGAGGGATTAATACCAAGTGCCAACTGGCAACAGGATTGGAAAAAAGACCTTGAATAAAAGGGGGAAAAGGTAAAGAGAAATGAGTTCACATGGCTAAGAGACTTCAAAAAGAGTCGGGAGGTCATCCCAGAAGTAATGCTTACGCACACCTTAGTAGGATCTCATAGAACACCAAAGTGG
>JAQZBX010010669.1:8568-44070 GCA_029593785.1 Cabassous unicinctus
CTTATACTCCTTTTGTTGTCTCAAGCTGCTTTTGTCTTGAGGGCAAATTCTTGGAGGATTGTCACCTCAGATAGAAATTTTCTATGTTAATCTCTCCCAGACAAAACAGGGCCAGGGACCCATGAAGGGGGCACAGACCAGTCCAAAGTGCTGTGGGGAGAGGATTAGGAAGGGACCCAGAAACTTCTCCAATGACTCCTTAAAGCTGAGCTTTCCCGGCCAGCCCAGCAAATGCAGCCTGTCACCTAACTGCCCTCCAAAGCCCTAAGTAAGTGCTGCTTTTTTATATCTCCACTGTCTCTACCCCTGTCTGGGCTGAAACAGTAGATGCCCTCAAGGCAGGATACACAGTGATCAGAATTTTCTAATCAAAATCGCTGATCATTGATTGTCCTGGCCCACCCCTGATCTTGGGGAAGAGGATTTTTACATCCCTTTCTGCCATCAGCTATCTAGCCAGGTGCTGGACCCCAAAATGGCCTGGTGTGGGAGTGGAGTATGGGCACTGGTAGCTGTTGCATGGAGAGAGCAATTTACTGTCTTTTATCATGGTTTGCCAGCCTCTTCCTCCTGCTCTTCCCTGGATACTGAACAGTGTTCTTTTGGCCTCCAGAATTTTAGAAATAGTTGTTTCAGACAGTTCCTGCTTCTTTAATAGTTGTTTTGATGGAAGGACTTAGTCCTGTAGCTCCCTACTCTGCCATCTTCCCCAGAAAATGACATAGTCTACTTAAATGCATTAAAGATTCTAATTCATATCTGACTACAAAATGCTCTTTCAAATTCCCATGACCAAAATTTTAGCAAATATGTTCATGGCAACTTCATAAATCTAAACATTTAAATTGCTCAATAAAGCATGTGCACACTCTTGTGGAAGCCTCAAACATCATTCTCTATTGGGTATATCATTAACAGATCATTGGAAAAGAGAATAAGTGTTGGCTAGAATGCGGCGACTCAGTTACTCTTATATATTGCTGATGGGAGTACAAATTGATTGGTATGTTAACTTTAGTTTGCCATTTGACCACATGTAGTAAAATTAAAAATATACCAAGGGAATTATGGGAAGATGGTGTTGGATTAGGCAGGCAGAGCTCAACTCTCTCACAAAAACAATGGCGAAAGAGCCAAAAGTTGTCCAAGGGACCTGATTTGGGGGTCAGCAGACCAGGACAGTGCTTTACAACTCCCAGAAGAGTGGGGAACAGAAAAACAAGAACCCAAAACAACAAACATGAGTTACTAAACTCCCATGGCAGTGAGGAAGGGCTCCCCACCCCCACCAACATGATATTAGGCTGGGGTAAAACTCTTGGCTCATTGCAGCTGATTGAGAGGGGAACAGACATCTTCCTCCCTGTCAGTTGTTACAAGGGAAAAGGGAGGAGAGTCAGGAGGCTTATCTTCAGTGAATTTGGCCAGTGAAGCCTGCTTTGAATCTCAGCTCTGACCAGACGAAAACACTGGAAAATGGAGACTGAAACATCTCCATGGAAAGGTGCACTGGTGAGCACCATCTGCTGCCTGGTCAGGAAATCGCATGGAGAAAAACTGTTTTTGATACTCTCTGTACTCTAATTCCTGGGAGAAAATCTTCACCTTATTAGTGAGTCCCTGGCATGATTTTGAAAACTTAAGCTGGACGATTTTAAAGACTGAGAATAAGTTGAACCAAATATCAAAGAAAAGTTGTGAAAACAAAAATAGGCAAGAGAGAAAAATTGGCCATCAGATTAAATTCACCAACATATTCAGATGCCTAGACATCAGCAAAAAATTACAAGCCATATTAGGAAATAGGAAGAGATGGACCAGCCAAAGGAACAAACCAAATATCCTGATGAGATACAAGATTTAAGACAACTAATCAATGATAATCACACAAATTGCCTAAATCAATTTAAGGAGTTGAAGGACAATATGACTAAAGAGATAAAAGATATTAAGAAGACAATGGGTAAGCATAAAGAACAATTTGAAAGTCTGCAAAGAAAAGTACCATACCTTATGGGAATGAAAGAAACAATGGATGAGATTAAAAATACATTAGAGGCATATAAGAGCAGATTTGAATCACTTGAAGACAGAATTGGTGATTTCAAAGACAGAACATCTGAACTGGAAAAGACAGGAGACCAGAAAGAGAAGAGAATGGAAAAAATGGAATAGACTCTCAGGTAATTGAATGACAATGTGAAATGCACAAACATGCATTATTGGTGTCCCAAAAAGGAGAAGAGAATGGAAAAGGGGCAGAAAGAATATTTGAGGAAATAATGACTGAAAACTTCCCAATCCTTATGAAATACGTAAATATTAATATCCAAGAAGGACAGTGCATCCTAAACAGAAAAATTCAAATAGACCTACCTCGAGACACCTACTATTCAGAGGATGAGTTCAAAGTCTTCACAGACAAACAAAAACAGAATATTTAACAAAATTTCAGAATTACAAGAGATACTAAAGGGAGTATTACAACCTGAAAGGAAAATAAAAGGGCAAGGGACTTGGAGAAGAGTGTAGAAATGAAGATTGTTAGAAAAAGTAAATTAAAGGGTAAAAAAAACAGACAATGGTATGATATGACAACAGAAAACCAAAAGACAAAACACGTAAAATAAGTCATGCCTTTACAGTAATAACATTGAATGTTAATGGCTTGAAATCCCCAATCAAAAGACATAGACTGATAGAATGTATTTAAAAATATGAGCCATCTCCATGTTGTCTACAAGAGACTCACTTTAGACATAAGGACATAACCAGGTTAAAAGTGTAAGATTGGAAAAAGATATTCCATGCAAATAGTAAACAAAAAAGAGCTGGAGTAGTGATACTAACAGCAGACAAAATAGATTTTAAATGCAAAACAGTTATAAGGGATGAAGAAGGTCATTGTATATTAATAAAAGGGACAAATCACCAAGAAGAAATAACCATACTAAATATTTATGCACCTAACCTCAGTGCCCCAAGATACATGAGGCACACACTGGCAGAGCTGAAAGGAGAAATAAATATCTCTACAATAATCATTGGAGACTTCAGTTCACCACTCTCAGTATTGGATAGAACATCTGGACGGAGGATAAGTAAAGAAACAAAGAGCTTGAATAATATGATAAATAAGCTAGACCTAATAGACACCTATAGAGCATTGCACACCAAAACAGCAGGATATACATTCTTTTCAAGTGTTCATGGATCCTTCTCCAAGATAGACCATGTTGGGTCACAAGACAAGTCTCAATAAATTTGAAAAGATTGAAATTATAAAAAACCCTTTCTCTGATCATAACAAAATGAAGCTGGAAATCAATAATGAATGGAATAAGGGAAAATTCATAAATATATGCATATTAAACAATATGCTCTTAAATAGCCAGTAGGTCAAAGAAGAAATTGGAAGAGAATTCAGCAAATATCTTGAGATGAATGAAATGAGAACACAACATATCAAAACCCACGGGACACTACAAAGGTAGTGTTGAGAAGGAAATTTATAGCCCTCAATGCTTACCTTAAAAAAGAAGAAAGAGCTAAGATTGAAGATCTAACTGCATGACTGGATGAACTAGGAAAAAAAAAAACACAACAAACAAAGATGAAGGAAAGAAATAGTAAAGATCAGAGCAGAAATGAATGAAATTGAGAACCAAAAAAACCAATAGAGAAAGTCAACAAAACCAGAAGTTGATTCTTTGAGATCAACAAAATCAAGAAACCCTTAACTGGACTGACAAAGAAAAAAGGAGAGAAGACACAAAAAATTAAATCGGAAATGAGAGGGGGGACATTACCACTGACCCTGCAGATATAAGAGATATCATAAGTGGATACTGTGAACAACCGTACGCTGAAAAACTAGGCAATGTAGACAAGATAGACAAATTCCTAGAAACACATGAACCACCTACACTGACTCTAGAAGAAATAGAAGACCTCAACAAACCAATCACAAGTGAAGAGATTGAAACAGTCACCAAAAAACCCCCAAAGATGAAAAGCCTGGGACCAGATGACTTCACAGGTGAATTCTACAAACCATTCAAAGATGATCTAATACCAATCTTGCTCAAGCTCTTCCAAAAAATTGAACAGGAAAGAATGCTAACAAACTCATTTTTGAAGCCAACATCACTCTAATACCAATGCCAGATAAAGATAATATGAATAAAGAAAATTACAGACCAATATCTCTAATGAATATAGAGCAAAATCCTCAAGAAAATACTTGCAAACTGAATCCTAAAGCACATTAAAATAATTATACTCTATGATCAATTGGGCTTTATCACAGGTATGCAAGAGTGGTTCAACACAAGAAAATCAATTAGTGTAATATACCACATTGATAAATTGAAGAAGAAAAATCACATAATCCTCTTGATTGATGCAGAAAAAGCATTTGACAAAATACAGCACCCTTTCTTGATAAAAAACACTCCAAAAGATAGGAATAGAAGGAAGCTTTCTCAATATGGTAAAGTGGCAATATGAAAAACCTACAGCAAGCATTGTACTCAATGGTGAAAGACTGAAAGCTTTCCTGCTGAGATCAGGAACAAGACAAGGAAGTCCACTGTGACCATTATTATTCAATATTGTGCTAGAAGTTCTAACTAGAGCAATTAGACTAGATAAAGAAATAAAAGGCACCCAAATAGGAAAGGAAGAAGTAAAACTCACTATTCATTGATGATATGATTTTTATCTAGAAAATCCTGAAAAATCCACAACAAAGCTACTAAAATTAATAGAGTTCAGCAAAGTAGAAGGATACAAGATTAATATGCAAGAGTCAAGGGTGTTTTTATATACTACTGATGTGCAATCTGAGGAGGAAATCAGAATAAAATTCCATTTATAACAGTGACTAAAACAATCAAATATTTAGGAATAAACTTAACTGAGGACATAAAGGACCTGTATTCAAAAACTACAAAAATTGCTAAAAGAAACTGAAGAAGTCTTAAATAAATGGAAGGACATTCCATGTTCATGGATTGGAAGACTAAATATTGTTAAGATGTCATTTCTACGATATACAGATTCAACTCAATCCCAATAAAAACCCCAAGAACTGTTTTTTTTCAGAAACCAAGAAGCCAAAACCAAATTTATTTGGACTGGTAAGGGGCCCCAAATAGCCAAAAATGTTTTTTAAAAAAGAAGAATGAAGTTGGAGGACTCACTTCCTGACTTTAAAGCGTATTACTTAGTATAGCAGTTTGGTATTGTTTATGAATTCCAAAAATAGATATTGGATTATGTTTGTAAACTGATCTGTTCCTCTGGGCATATTATATTGTATTGGATTCAGAGGTTTCACTTTTACTTGATTAAATTATGATTAAGGCTTTGATTGGGCCACATCAGTAGGATGTTGAATCCCTGCCCCCAGTGGGCGGGGGTTCATAGAGAAAATGACATGGCAGAGGAGAAAGTTAGAGTTTTGATCCTGAAGCCTGGGAAGTAAGCACACAGAGAAGCAGATACGTGAGGAAAGAGAGAAGATTCCAATTGACACAGCAGAGGCCCTGGAAAGAGAGATGAGCTATTTGCCTGACAGTTTATAGCTGGCCTTGTGGAGAGAGCAGAGCTGCTTAGCCGGGAGAGAAATGAGCCCTGGGAGAGAGACAAGACTTGTCCCAGCCTGTGGCTGAGACTGGAAGAAGCTGGGACCATGGAGCCTTGGGAGGAGGAGGAAGACAACATTCGTAGACATTGCCCACCATCCTGCATCAACATGTGGCAACAGACTTTCGTTGAGAAAGTACCTCTTATGGTACCTTGAGTTGGACTCTTTAGGGCCTTGTGACTGTAAGCTTCTACCCCAGATAAATACCATTTATAAAAACCAACCAATTTCTGGTATTTTGCATCAGCACCCCTTTGGTTGACTAATACACTTAGCTACAGTGGTTAAAACAGCATGGTACTGGCATAAAGACAGACAGATTGACTAATGGAACTGAATCGAGAACTCAGAAATAGATCCTCACATCTACAGTCAAGTGATTTTTGACAAGGCTGTTAAGCCCACCCAGTTGGACCAGAACATTTGTTTAACAAACAGTGCTGGGAGAACTGGATAGCCATATCCAAAAGAAAGAGGACTCTTATCTCAAACCTTATACAAAAATTAACTCAAAATGGATCAAGGACCTAAATATAAAAGCAACAACCACAAAACTCCTTGAGAAAATGTAGGGAAACATCTTCAAGATCTTGTGGTAGGTGGTGGTTTCTTAAACCTTACACCCAAAGCACAAGCTATGACAGAAAAAAGAGATAAATGGGACTTCTTCAAAATTAATCACCTTTGCACCTCAAAGGACTTTGTCAAAAGGGTGAAAAGGCAGCCAACTCAATGGGAGAAAATATTTAGCAATCACATATCCGATAAGGTTTAAATATCCATGATATATAAAGAGATCATACAGCTATACAATAAAAAGACAAACGATCCAATTAAAAAATGGGCAAAAAAACTTGAAAAGACAATTGTCCAAAGAAGAAATACAAATGGCGAAGAAAGACATGAAAAAATGTTCAACATCACTAGCAAAGGGAAATGCAAATCAAAACTACAATAAGTTATCATTTCACACCCTATTAGACTGGCCACTATTAAAAAGTTGGAAAACTCTAAATGTTGGAGAGGATGTGGAGAGACCAGAACACTTATTCACTGTTGGTGGGAATGTAGAATGGTATAGCCACTGTGGAGAACTGTTTGGCAGTTCCTAAGGAAGTTGAATATAGACTTGCCATGTGACCCAGCAATACCATTGCTAGGTATATACCCAGAAGAACTGATAGCAGTGACATGCATAGACATTTGTATACCGATATTCATAGAGGCATTATTCATGATAGCCAAAAGTTGGAAACAACCTAGGTGTCCATCAACTGATAAACAGATAAACAAATTGTGGTGTACACACACAATGGAATATTATGCAGCAGTAAGAAGAAATGAAGTTGTAAAGCATATGAAAACATGGATGAACCTGGAGAACATTACGTTGAGTGAAGCAAGCCTGACACAAAAGGATAAACATTGTATGATTGTGCAGTTATGAACTAAATATATTATGTAAACTCATGGAATTAATAATTAGAATATAGGTCACCAGCAAACAGAATGAGGGTAGAGAATGGAAAGCTGATGGCCAATCTGTGCAAAATTGGTTAAAAAGTTGTTTGTAAATCTTTGGAAATGAATGGAAGTGTTGAGAGCACATCATGCTATTTGTGACTAGCACAGCTATTATATGGGTATGACAGAGATTGAAAGGGAAAGCCCAAGGACTTTATATTACTAGAAGGAAAGCTAAAAAATGTAACACGGGACTGTATAACACAGCGAAACCTCATGTAAAATATGAATATGGGTATTAGTGCATATATAAAACATTTTTACAAATATAAATGCAAATAAACTAGAGAGAAGGAAACAGGATAGCAGTATGTAAGGCAGGGGAAGCATAGAGAGATTGAAAGGTGATGAATTTTGTTTGTTTGGTTGGTTGGTTTTTGTTTATTATTATTATTACTGGAATATTGAAAATGCTATGGAAATTATTGGAGTAATGAATGCACAACTATATGATTATATCAAATATAATTGATTGTAAAAAAAATTACACCAAAGCTGCATCAAATTTTTATGTAGCCAAACTCACTGGTAAAAAAAGTATTTTACAATCATTTTAAATAAAATTTCCTTAATTTTTAGTGTGGTTGGGCATCTTTTTAATATTTGCCTTCTATACGTTTCCCTGGTTAATTTTCAATTTATATGTCATGTTCATTTTTCTTTTCTTACTCATATGTAAAAGTACTTCATGTATTCGGGATAGTATTCCTTTATATGTTATATAAGTTGCAAATAACTTCACATTGTATTGCTCATCTTTTAACTTTGGTTAAATGTCTTTGTTTTTTTCTGTCTCAAAGTTTCTTCTTATTATAAAACATTGTTGAATTTTTAAAAGTTTAGGTTTCCAATCCATCTGAATTTTTTTTTTTTTTGATGTATGAGAGAAGCCTAATTTATTTTTTTTCCATACAGAAAATCATTTATTGACTATTACATATTTTCTATTGATTTTAATGCTGCCACAGTCTTACACCAAATTTCAGTACCACCATAGGTTTGCGCATATTTTATTCTGTTTCATTGATCTATTTATCTATTCCAAAATCAGTATCACACTGTTTTATTTACTACAGCGTAATAGTAAATTTCGTTATCAAGTATAGCAAATCTTCTTTCAAACTTCCTTTTCAAAATTATCTTGGCTTTTTTTGGACCTCTACTCTTATATAAGAATATTTAATCACTTTGGACAAATATATTGAAAATCCCATTGGTAGTATTATTTGAAATTACATTGATCTTAGAAATTAACATAGGGGAAAATAGATTTCTTTACAACATTGCATTTCCCAGTCCATGGACATCTGTTCAAGTTTTCAGTGACTTTTTAATTTATTTCAAAATCATTTTACATTTTTTTTAATAAAAAAAATTTATAGTTTTAGTTTAGTATGTTTAGTTTTATTCTTGGTAATTTAACATTTTTGTTGCCATTTTAAGTGACTTATTTATTTAGTTGAAGTATTTTCTAGTTGGCTGTTGGAGAGAGAGACTATCAATTTTTGTATGTGTATCATGTTTCCCACAACTTAGCTCTTTTCTCTTATTGGTTCTTATTAGAAGTTTTTCTTTCTTTCTTATTTTAAAAACCATGTGTCATGCTATTTAAATAACTTATCAATAATAACCTGCTAATCCTTAATTGTTATTTATCTCTTATACAATTAACTAAGACTTTCAGTAGAATGTTGAATTCTCTTGACTTCTTTTAAGAATATCACAGTTTTCTCCTTTAATCTGCTATACTATTACTTATATTGATAGATCTGCAAGTGTTGAATTATCCCTGCATTCTTGGGATAGATTTTATGGTGATGAATTAAGATTTAAAAAACACACAGTTGGGATAAATTTGTTTATAGTTTACTTTGGATTTTTAAATATATTTTCATGAGTGATATTGATCTGCTATTTTATTCTTATTTATTATATTTGTCCAGTTTTGGTATCAGTGTTATACCAACCTTGAAAATTAGTTGGATAGTTTTCCTTCTTTTTCTATTCTGTGGGATAACTTATATATGATAGGGATTATCTAGTTTTTGATAGTTTGATATCATTAACCTGTAAAACTACCTGGGCCAGATATGCTCATAGGGGAAGGATTATTGACTTTTGTTTCAAATTAAGTATCTTTATTATTTATTGATTTATTTATGCTTCCTATACCTTCTATTTTTCTTAGGAATGGTCCGTTTTATCAAGTTCTCAATTATTTAATTTTATGATTTAAAAAATCCTCTACTGAATCTGAATTATACCTACTATTTTATTGCTAATATTGTTTGTTTGTGTTTTCTCTCTTTTTTGATCAGTAGTAGCACTTTTCACACAAGGTAAAGGTTTGTCAGATCTGGAAAGAGTAATTTCTTTCAATGCCATTTTTCCTTTTATAATCAAGAATTTCAGTCCCATTCAAGACAGATTTACACTATCTATCGGCTTTCTTTGAGGGAATGTTTATAAACACTAGGTTTTCTGAATCAAACTCAATATTGTAAGGCCAAGTCCTTACCTGGGCAAGGGGAGGCGGGGGTGTGGGGGGTGGGAGAAAGTGGAGTCAGAACTCAGATATTCCTGGACAGTGTCTCTGCCTCAAGCTGACCCACATTCTGAAAGACCATTTTCCTATACTAGGTAGCCTAGGTTCTATCTGTTTGCTTTTAAGAATTTTATCTTAATCATCATTATTCTTCAATTTCTGTATGTTATGTTCAGGTCTGGGTCATTTCATTTGTCTGGCTTGACATGTAGTGAGCTCTTTGATTCTGGAAACACATATACCCCTGCACTTCTGGAAACCCTTCTACCATTATATCCATGTGTTTTCTCTCCTTCATTGCTACTGGTATTTCTTTCTAGACTCTGATTAAATTGTTGTTGGGTTTCTCAAGCTATCTTTCATTTCTCAACTTATCTTCCATATTTTCCATCTCTTTTCCCAGTGGTGAGTTCTGAGTGAATTTCTCAATTCTTTCATGTCACCAACTCTCTCTTTTCAGCCATATTTAGACCAGTAATTATCTTGTCCAGTTAGCTTTTTATAGCAATGAGTGCAATTTTCATTTCCATGGTTTCTAAATTGATCTTCTATATAACTGCCTGTCTTAGCATGATTACCAGCTATTTTCATTGAGGAGATGATATTTCCCATTTTTTCTTTTTGAGGAAGAATTTATATTTGTATTTATATTTGCTTTTTAATTGATGCATTATTTTTCTCTCTGTGGTTGAAATTCTTCAATATCTTGTATGTGGTGTCTTCATAGAGGTAGATTTCCTCAATTTATTTGTCATTTTGGGAGAGCTATGCTGGGTAGGAATTTTTCCATGCAAGCTGTGCTCTGATTTGTGGGTGTATGGTTTCCTTGGACTGGCTTTCTGGGTTGCTTAGCCAGACCAGAACTTCATTAGAGCTCCTTGAGAAGGCTTCTCTCTGTGTGTATGTTGGGGGGTGCTAGAGGTAGGGGTTTGCGAGAGAATGGGGGCACCATTGGGAACTCTGCTTTCACAGGGGCCACATCTGGGAACTCAACACTTCCTGCAGACTCTTTATTTCCCTCTAGGCTGTATGGCTCCTGGGAAATGCAAAGCTTTCACTCATTTCAGGTCTTCAGGAAGACCAAATATGCCACCCAGGGCTGGAAGCTGGCAGGGGTGGGAGGCAGATGGAAATGGGGGGAGTTCAGTTATCTGGGATTGAGGCAGGGAGGCAAGTCGGAGTCTTCAGGAGGCCCTCTGCCTATAGCAGCACTCAGGATGACCCCACATTCTAGGTAAAGTGGGGCTGCTGTGATGGGAGGCAATTGGATTTGCATCAAACTTGCTATGACCGTCACCAACCTAGACTGGTCTGAGGGTAGCTTATTTAAAGCTCTGTTCTGGTGCCAAAATCATCATTTTTGAGTGGAGGCTCTTGTGGGTTCTGTTGCTAGCCTTTGGCACAGAGCCCTTGGCAAGACAAGGAGGAGGCATTAAACTGCTTTCAAAGGAATAAAAGTCTTGCCCAAAGATCTTGCCTGGGAGGATGGAGGAAAATGAGGGAGAGCAGTTGAACTTTCCAACTCAGTGGATCAAATAAATAGCAATTCCTCAGTTGAAGGATGCCACCAGTAGGGGCAGAACCACTCACTTACCCTTCCTCCCCCCATCCTTTGTAACTGTCTGTAAACTGATACTTGTGACTGAATGCACTTATCAACAATGATATATATGGAAATTATTCAGTGCTTGAGCTAATTTACCGTAGTGTGGTTATCAGGAAAACCTTTAAGTTTTTGCAGAAGGCACCAAATAGTAATTTCTCTGCCCAATTGTAGCCCGCGTTGTATTAACATCCTAGTTATCTTGTGACAGTAGTTTCCTAGAAAGGGATGCTTATAATTCACAGCCAGACACCACTGATACACTCATTAAAAGACTTGCTGACTACTTTGGATCTGCTAGAAAATAAACTGCAAGTCTGACTAGATAGCTCCTGAATAAATCTCTCTCTCTCTCTCTCTTTCTCTCTCTCTCTCTCTCACATACAAACGCGCGCACACACACACACACACACACACACACACACACACATTCTAGCACTGAACAAAAGACTGAAAATCTGAAATCTTCAGAGACTTAAAAAGCAGCAAATTTAGAAAAGATTGCAAAACATTTCTGTTAAAAAAACAAAGGGCATATTTATTAGAATAGGATTAAACATTATCTTCTGGAAATGACCAGTTAAAATATAATTCATTCTCAGAGCTACTGTGAAATAGAAGTTATCCTTAAGTTTCCAAACCAATCAAGATGTAGATGATAGTTACTGGTGAAGGTCATTGGACCTAAAATGTAATATAGTAGCACCATCCTCTGCAATTCTGTTGTATTCTTTTTCTACCCTGACTCCTTTAACTCATGTGGATGCTCACAGTTTAGATCACACTACCATTTAGTGCTACTCTCAGACTTGTAAACATGGTGTTAATATCCAGGGGAAGGTCATGAGGCCTTTGGAGGGAATGGAAAAAGAGCTAAGTTTTAAGATAACATTTTTGCAATTGTTTTCACATTTAGGACCTGATGATACTGAACACCTGTGAAAGGAAGAAGACATATCAAGGTTCAGTCATAGCTCAAAGGTAGATGGCACTTTCTTTTTATTAAGGAAGAAAATAAAGATACCAACACAATGTGCGTTAGTGGACAATGTACCCACAGCTTTTATAGCACCGAGGCCTCGTTGACAATCTCTGGGTTTTCTGTGTGCTTTTTTCCTTTGGGGTATCCTGAGTTCCTATTCCAACTTGGGCTTTTGCCCATTCAGTGGTCCTCTGGAGTATGTATTCATCTCTTAAATGTGATATCATACAATTATTGTCCTTAAGTGTTTTGCTTATTTCACTGAGCATAATATTTTCAAGGTTCTTCCATGTTGAAAAAAAGCTTCAGCTTTTTTTATGGCCAAATAATGGTGTGTATATTCCACATTTTTTATCCATTCATTTTTTAACAGACATTTACATTATTTCCAGTTTTTGTGCTATTATATTGTGTATAATGCTATAAACATTGGTGTACAAGTATCTATTTGCAACCCTTTTTCACTCTCTTTTGGTGTATACCTAGAAGTGGTACTGCCTAGTCCAATGGTAATTCTATATTTAACATTTTAAAGAACTGCCTTATTTCTTTCTACAGTGGCTCACAATTTTGCATTTCCACAACAAAGCAATAGAATTCCAATTTCTCTGCAACCTCTCCAACACTTGTTATTTTCCATTTTTTAATATTAGCCATGCTTGTGAGTGTGAAGTGGTATCACATTGCAGGTTTAATTTGCATTTCCTTAGTGGCCAATGATGTTGAGCATCTTTTCATGTGTTTATTGACCATTTTTACATTTTCTTTGGAGAAATATCTATTCAAGATCTTTGCCCATTTTTAAAAATTGGTTGTTTGTCTTTTTGTTGTTGCATTGTAAAAGTTCTTTATATATTCTGGATAATAAACTCTTATCTGATATATAGTTTACAACTATTTTATCCAATTCCGTAGGTTGTCGTCTCACTTTTTTGATCATTTCCTTTGATGCATAAAAGTTTTTTAATTTTGATGAAATCAAATTTATCTAATGTTTCTGTTGTTGCTCACACTTTTGAATCCATTGCCAAATCTCACTAAGAATCCATTGCCAAATCCCAGGTCATGAATATTTACCCCTATGTTATCTTCTAAGAGTTTTATTGTTTTATCCATATATTTAGTTCCTTGATCTATTTTGAGTTGATTTTTGTTTATGGTATGAAGTAGGGGTCTAGCTGCATTCTTTCTGCATATGGATTTCCAGTTTTCTCAACACCATTTTTCGAAAAGGCTATTCTTTCCCCACTGCATACTTAGCACCCTTGTAAAAAATCAATTGACTATAGATGCATGAGTCTATTTCTGGACTTTCAATCCTGTTCCACTAATCTATTTGTCTATCTTTGTGCCATTATTACACTTTTTTGATTACTTTCACTTTCTAATACAATTTGAAGCCATGAAATGTGAGTCCTCCAACACTGTTCTTTTTCAAGATGTTTTGGCCATTTGGGGCCACTTGCAGTTCCATATAAATTTGAGGGGATGTTGTTTCCTTTTTTTTTTTTGCAGGAAAGGAAGCTAAAATATTAATAAGAACTTCATTGAATTTGTATATTGCTTTAGGTAATATTGACATATTAATGATGTTATCTCTTCTAATCCATGAACATGGGATGTCTTGCTTTTTATTTAGGTCTTCTTTAATTTCTTTCAGCATATTTTGTAATATTCACTATATAAGTCTTTTATATACCTAGTTAAATTTATTCGCAGCTATTTTATTCTTTTAGATGCTATTATAAATGGAATTGTTTTCTTAATTTTCTCTTTGGATTGTTCATTGCTAGTGTATAGGAACACAATTGTTTTTCTGCATTGACCTTGTACCCTGACACTTTGCTGAATTCATTTAATAGCTTTAATAGTTTTCTTATGGATTCCTTTGGGTTTTCTATATATAATATATATCATCTTCAAATAGAGATAAATTTACCTCTTTCTTCCCAATCTGGATACTTTTAATTTCTTTTTCTTGCCTAATTGTTCTGCCAAGAACTTCTAGCATAATATTGAACAGTAGTGGTGAAAGTGGGCATACTTTTCTTGTTCCTGATCTTAGGGGGAAAACCTTGTCTTTCACCATTGAATATAATGTTAGCTGTGGGTTTTCCATAAATGACCTTTATTGTATTGACAAAGTTCTATTCCTATTGTTCTGAATGTTTTTTTATCAAGCAAGGATGCTGAGTTTTGTCAAATGTTTTTACTGCATCTATTGAGATAATTTTGTGGGTTTTTCCCCTTCATTTTATTTATATAGTGTATTACATTGATTGATTTCCATATGTTGAACCACCCTTGCATATGTGGGATGAATCTAACTTGAACATGGTGTATAATCTTTTTAGCAGTCCATCACCTTAACCACTCGGCCACCTCGTCCCACATAATCTTTTTAATATGCCATTGGATTCAGTTTGTTATTATATTGTTAATGATTTTTGCGTTTATATTTGTAAGAGAAATTGGTCTGCAATTTTCTTTTATTATATTTTCTTTACTCAGCTTTGGGATCAGAGTAATGCTGGCTTCATATAATGAATTAGGAATTGCTCCCTCTTCTTGAATTCTTTGGAAGAGTTTGAGAAGGATTGATATTAATTCTTCTTTAAATGTTTATAGAATTCACCAGTGAAGCCATCTGGTCCTGGACTTTTTTTTGGTAGAAAGTTCCTGGTTATTGTTTCAATCTCTGTAGTTGTTATAGGTTTGTTGATGTTTTCTATTTCTTCTTGAATCAAACTGAGTAATTGATGCATTTCTAGTAATTTTTTCATTTTTTCTAGATTATCTAATTCATTGATATACAATTGTTCATTTTTAAAATAATCCCTTTTATTTCTGTAAGGTCAGTAATGATATCACCATTTTCCTTTCTGATTTTAGTGATTTGCATCTTTTCTCTTTTTTACTTTGTCAGTTTAGCTAACAGTTTGTCAATTTTATTGGTTTTTTTTTCCCCAAAGAAATTACATCTTTATGCATTGTGTGCCCAGTAACAAAGATTTGTGTTTGCTTTTAAGCATTTGAATATTAAGCCTCACAAGAAGTAAAAGACATCATTACATTTGAAAAATGAAATGATACTGGCTTTTATATTTACCCATGTTAACTTACACTGGAGACCTTTATTTCTTCATCCAACATTGAGATAATTAGTGTCCTTTTCTTTCAATAAATAGGACTCCCTTAGCAATTCCTATAAAGCAGGTCTAGTGGCAATGGATTCCACCAGTTTTTTTTGTCCAGAAATGTCTTAATTTTGTCTTCATTTTTGAAGGACAAACTTGCCAGATATATTATTCTTGGATAACAATTTCTTTTTCTTTCAGCACCTCTCACTGCCTTCTAGTCTCCTTATCTTCTACTGAGAAATTGGATGTTAATCTTATTAACGATCCTTTACATGTGCCACATAGCTTCTCTCTTAATGTTTTAAGATTCTGTGTTTGTCCTTGGCATTGGACAGTTTGATCATAATGTGTCTCAGTGTAGACCTGTTTAGGTTCATCCTACTTGGCATTTGTTAAGCCTCTTAGATTAGCATATTTATATCTTTCACCAACTTTGGGAACTTTTCTGCCATTATTTCTTCAAAAAATTTTTCTGGCCCTTTATTTCTCTCTTCTCCTTCTGGGACTCCTATGATGCATATGGTATGCATGAAGGTGTCCCACAGGTTCCTTAGACTCTGTTCTTTCTTTTCATTCTTTTTTTTTTCTTTCTGCTCCTTAACCTGATTTCAATTGCTTTGTCTTCCAGTTTGCTGATCCTTTCTTCTGGCTCCTCCAATCTTCTCTTGAACCCCTCTATTGATTTTTTTCACTTCAGTTATTTTACTTTTGAGTTTCATAATTTCCATTTGCTTCTTCTTTATAATTTCTACCTCTTATTGCAATTCTCATTTTGTTCTTATATTGTTTTACTAATTTTTTTTTTTGGTTCTTTGTTGATGTTTTCCTTTAGTTCATTGATCCCATTGATCTTTGATTTGCAATTCCAGAGACTGTGCTTCCTTCAGAATATTCTCCATCAAATTTCTTTTATTCCCTGTGTCTGGGATACTTCCCTGTCTTCTTGTATGTTTTGTAATTTTTTGTTGAGAACTGGACATTCTGAGCATCATGTTGTGGTCACTTTGGAAATCTACTTCTCCAACTCTTCAGTCTGCCAGACTAAGAAGAATAAAGAAAAAGGGGAAAAGAGAAAGGAATAAAAAGGAGGAAGAAAAAAATACTAATCGACAAAACACCCACAAACACACACACACACGAGGAAAAGATAATGATGGAGACTGCCTCTCTGAGTCTTTTGTTGTGTACTAGAATTTGCAGTTTTTGACACCAAACTCTAAGCCAGCATCAATGCTTATCTCTCAGGCATCCACCAGATCCAAAAGTATAACACAGAAAAGAAAAAACCAAGCAACTAAAAAACAAAGAAAAAGAAAAAGAGGTGCACTGGATGTTTATTTCCCTGTAGATGCTAGTATTGGGCCAGAAAACATTGCCTCTGTGAGAAACTGAGGGTAGCATCTACACTGGGCCCTCAGGGATCCACCAGACTAAACAACACAAGAAAGAGAAAGAAGAAACTCAATGATAAAGTGCACTGGGTCTTTAAGTCCTGGTAGATGCTGGTGTGAGACCAGAAGCTGCTGCTGTGAAGAACTCTGAAATCAAGGCTAGAGTCTCTGCTATGCCTTCAGGTATCTGTCACCTGGGAAACTCCCAGACACAGAAGGAAGAAAGGAGCAAAACAGTCAAAGATGGTGCCCTAGCTCTTAATGTCCAGGTGGATGCTGGAGGGAGGCTGAAAGTGTTGCTGTTCAGAGGGCTGAAACTGAGGCCAGCTTCTGCTCTGGTCCCTCAGGGATTTACCAGACTGACCTTGACTTTCATCCCCAATTTTTAGAGGAGGTGATTTCCTCTGCCGGCCCTGGTCCCTGCCATAGCCCCAGTTGGCTGCTCCAGGAATTCGAATCTGGCCACAGTTGCAACCATTTTCCCAGCTATTGCTGTAGGACTGAGAAAAGGGGCCTGGTCACTTGTTTGTGCTTTCATTTGCAAAAGCTGAACTCTTGGCAGCCTCTTGCTTCCTCTGGCACTCCTGTAACATTCTGGTTCCAGGATTTACCACCTACTTAATTCCAATCTTTTTTTTGCATCTCTTTCATTTTCTATCGGAGAGAGTTATTTGTAAAACATCCTACTCCACCATTTTGTGCCTCAGTTCAGAATTTTGCTTTGATGGCTGGCATATGTTAGCTGTGATCAGAAGCTGAATGGCTTGGAACATACAGGGGTTTTTAGAGGCTATGTAGAATGAGAGATAGAGAGATAGAGAGATAGATAGATAGAGAGAGAGAGATGGGAGACCTGACAATTGGCAGCAATGAGGGGAGAGAACAGGGATGTCAAAAGAAAGAATGATAAAGTGTGCTATGGTGAGTGCAATGCAACCTCTCCTCCACCTCCCATTTACCTTCTATAAGGCGTGGTTACTGTATTAGTCAACCAAAGAGGTGCTGATGCAAAGTACCAGAAATCTGTTGGCTTTTATAAAGGGTCTTTATTTGGGGTAGAAGTTTACTGTTACCAGGCCCTAAAGAGTCCAACTCAAGGTTGGTTACTCACCAAAGTCTGTTGCCATGTGTTGCAAGATGGTAGATGACATCTGTGAGGGTTCAGCCTTTCTCTTTCCTCTTCAAGCTCCACGGGCCCACCTTCTTCCCATCTCAGCTGTAGATTGGAGGGCACATTTCTTTCCAGGCTCAGCTGTTCTGTTCTGTTCACAAGGTTAACTGTAAACTATCAGGCGAATGGCTCATCTCTCTTTCCAGGGCCACAGGATCCTCTTCTGTGTCTATGAAGCTCCCTTCCTCTGTGTATCTTCTCCTGTGTCCTTGATTAAGTGTCCATTTACAAAGCTCACAAAGGGGGCAGGGACTCAAACCTGCACGCCCTAATGACATGGTGGAATTAAAGCCCTAATCTTAACATAATCAAATAAATGTAAAACCTTTGAATTTAGTACAATCAAAGGGTATCACACTTGTGATGGTAAAGCTAATGTGTCAACTAGGCTAGGTAATTGTGTCCAGGTGTTTGGTCAAGCAAGCACTGGGCTAATTGTAATACAAGAACATTTATGGACTTTGATCACCAGTGAGTTTACTGCATGGATGGCTGATTACATCTGCATCAATCAGGGAAATTGTCGTCAGCAATGGGTGACGCTTTTATCCAATCAGTTGAATGCCTTAAAAAGGGAAGTGATTTCAACATTCAGAGAGAATTTCCCAGCTTGTCTTTGGACAGCCAACTTCTCTCAGAAACTCATCAAGGACCTTCACTGGACTTTCATTGGAGCCCCTGATTTGCAGCCTGCCTGCGGAACCTGGACTTGTGCATCCCCACGGTCAAGTGAGAGACTCTTATAAAATCTCATATTATTGACAGATATCTCCTGTTGGTTCTGTTTCCCGAGAGAACCCTGACTAATACAATACCCAAAGGAACAGAACAGTTTACAAACATAATCAATATCTCTTTTTGGAATTCATAAATAATATCAAACTGCCACAGTTACTTATTAATGCTTTGCTAAGTCTTTTCTCAAGCTGAGTATGGGATAGACACAATGTGTATAATTATATTCAGATTTTTTAAAATTAACTTTTTTATTTTTTAAAGAAGTTTTAGATTACATAAATGTTACATAAAAAATATATGGGATTCCCATATGCCCCACTCCCTTCCCCTCCCACACTTTCCCACATCAACAACATCCCTCATTAGTGTGGTATATTTGTTACAATTGATGAACACATATTGAAGCATTGCTACTAACTAGGGATTACAGTTTATATTATATTTTATACTCTGTCTTGCACAATTTTGTAGGTTATGAAAAAATATACAATAGCTTGTATCTGTCACTGCAATGTCATGGAGGACAGCTTCAATGTCCTCAAAATGCCCCCATATTACACTTATTCTTCCTTCCCCCATCCCTTAGAACCTCTAGTTCTAACCATCTATATCAATGATGAGTTCTTCCATTGTTAGAATAATACTTCATTTATAGTAGAATAATAATAAGTCTACTTTAGTCCATTGTTCATCCCCCAGTCTTGAGGATTTTGAGATGGTGATGCTTACTCTGCTTCTAATTGAGAGGAAGCTTAAATCCTATAGGGCAGATGGATGGAACTATCTTGCTTGCAGTTGCAGACACTCTCTGTTCCTTGGGATGGTCATTGTCCATCATTATCTCCTTGTTAGTTGTCCTGGGTGAGTCCAATGAATTGGAGAGTAGGTGTTGCAACTCTGCTGAAATTCAGGGCTCAACTGACACATGGATGGATCAAAGATTTAAGTCTCTGGGACTTGTATTTATCTAGGATTGTGCTAATTATAGGTTCAATAAAAGGGGCAGAAGAGCCATGTGTAGACCTGTAAATGAGTCTAGCTCTGTTACACTGGGGAGCATAAATTCCCAAGTAAGGCTCACTGACAGGGTGCCCTTCCCTGCCCTTCCCTGCTTACAGTTTCTGAATGTCTCTAGAGTCCTCAGGAGCCTGGTTATTTGAGGCATTGTTTACTGTGGCAGTCAATGAGATCCTGTTGAGACATGCATAAGCGTAACCTCTGGAATGACCTCCCAACTCTCTTTGAAGTCTCTTAGCCATAAAAATTCAGTTGTATTTACCATTTCTCCCTTTTGGTCAAGGTCTTTTTTCCAAATGCATTGCTAGTTGGCACTTGGTAATAATCACTCAATCCCAGGGAGGCTCATCCCCAGGAGTCATGTCCCAGGCCGGGAGGAAGGTAGTACATTTATATGCTGAGTTTGGCTTAGAGAGAGGCCACATTTGAGCAACATGTTTTTCAGGAGGTAACTCTTAGGCAATATATAATACTAGGTTAATTCTCAATTTCACAAGAAAACGTTCATAAGTACAATCATTAATATCAAAGGCCTGGCATAATGGTCTGTCTTCCTTCACTAAGCACTGCCCTTGTACTTGGGGGATTCTTGCTATCCTATTAGAGAATGTAGCAGAACTCCCCAGGATAGGAATTCAATATTCTTTCAGTTATTGTGTGGATCTCCACCCACTTGAGACAATGCCCCATGAACACTTGAACATATTCATATGCCTTAGAGGCAAGCCCCAGGTGAACCCCTTCCCATGTATCCCCCCATCACTGACACCCTGTACCAGTAATCCTCCCCTGCCACTGTTAGTGACCCTTCTGTGATCCAAAACCTTTCCAAAAATGAAGCTAACAAAATAACCAAATAAAATTAATATGAAAATGAAATAATAATTTTAAAAATAACCAATAAAATACAAAAAATTAAAGTTTGAAATAATAAAAAAAATTTTTTTTAATGTTTAGACATTGTGTCTTTCACCACTGTAAGATCTGTTGTCTTGTATGTGCAGTATATTCCATTTAAATATTTTACTCCCTTGCTACTGGGTATTCTCTTTTACCAAAGGAATTTTGTCCACACATTTCCCTCATGACTCTATGGAATTTGATGGGCTGGTTTGGTACAATGATCAGTCCTTTCCAGGATTGCCAATGTTTCACACTTCCCTGAGTCTTCAACATGCAAATAATTTGATAGATTTTAGTTGACTGCACTGAAGCAAGGAAAAATGAATTTGTTTTTCTCTTCATTTTCCAAATACTTACTGTGTGTCTAATATATCCCAAATATTGTACTAGGAGCTGGTTATATAACAGTGAACAAAACTATATCCATGCCCTCAAATACCTTAATTCTCTTTTCCCTCTATGCCCTATCACCTATCCAATGACAGATGTTTAGATATATAACAACTATTAGATTGCTTTATCTGTGATATACTTGAACATTCTAAATATTATTTAATTTAATGATTATCATTAATTTGTAAGGTAGTTTAAGAAGCTTTCCCAGGTCACTCAACTGAGAGTCAGAGTCAGGGCTCCCACACAAATGCTTCCCTCTCTTTCCTCCTTTTGTCCTCACCAGAGGAGTTAACACTTAGGCAAAGATTGGTAAAGTGGCAGTGTCCTTTACCTTTGTATTTCTAATAGGGACTAGCAGAGTGTGGTTGTATGAAGCTATAGTCACCCCCAGAAATACATGTTTTTACATCTAATCCATTCCTGTGGGTGTGAATCCATTGTAAGTAAAACCTTTAGATGAAGTTACTTTGATTAAAGTGTGGCCCACCTCAATCAGGTTGTCACTTAATCCTATTACTGGAGTCATTTATAAGTGGAGTGAAATTCAGACAGGGATAAAGCCCCAGGAAGCAGAAAGTTGAACATCAGTGGACCTTGGAAGAGAAGGGAGAAGCCAGGAGATGCCACCATGTGCCTCGCCATGTAATAAGCTAAGAACCAATGGTTGCTAGCAGCCAGCCCCAGAACAAAGCAAAGCCTTGAAGACATCTAGATTTTAACTTTTTCTAAGCATGAAACTGCAAGCAAATAAATTACCATTTTTAACCTAACCCATTGTATGGTATTTATTTGAGCAGGTCAGAAAACTAAAACATGTGGTATCCACAGAATATAGAAAAATTGCCTGACACATAGTATGCACTCAATAAATATTTATTGGCTGGTTAAATTAACCAATAGATAGTTGGGTAACTGGTGTCTTGTACACAGTAGGCATTTGATTGATCTATCTAAATTGTTAAAGGTTACTCCAGAAGTAGAATGAAATTAAATCCCTCTAAATTAGAATTGGATTCCTAACCACCTTAATTTATACAAATCATTTATGCAATGATAAACAATTAAATCAATTAAAATATAGTCAAAGTAAAATGAAAAAGTAAAAATCAATTATACAAATCATTTTGTTGTAGCAATTTATGTTATAAGCCTTGTAAAATATTATTTTTAAAAGATGCATATTAATAATGTAAAAAATACTTTAGTGTTGGAGAGGTACAGTAAAATGAGTGCTCTCAAACTTCTAGTAGGAGAATAAATTGGTACAAGCTTTATGAAAAGCAATTTCAAAATATTTTTGAATAATAAAAAAATATTCACAACATAGGACAGAACAATTTCTTTCTAGTGCTCCATTTTAAATAAGCATTTAAGAATGCAAATGAAGATATATCTAAGATCTATCTACTTAATGGAGGAAAAATTATGAAGAATTTAAGCTTCAAACACAAGGAAATGATTAAATAATAATTCATTTAGATTATAGAAAATATACAGCCATCAATACCATATATAAAATTTGCCTAATGAAATGCTTACAATATATTGTTAAGTAAAAAAGGCAGTTTGAAAACTATGGTACATATAACCCAAAGTAGTAAAAAAAAGGCACATACACAAACACACACAGACGATGGCTCTGAATACTTTTTGTATTTTCCTATTTTTGAACAATGAATCATTTATCACTGTGATAATCTCAAAGAGTGTAAATGCACAAGAATAGTAAAAAGAAATGATCCCAGAATTAAATAACTAATTATGATACCAGCTTTTTAAATATGGCTAGATTAGCAAGCAATAATTTTGTGAAGTTGATGACAACTTCATCAACTTCATTAATTACTTGGACTACTATTTATTTTTCTTCTAGTTTGAATTATTGGGCATATGCAGGGTGAATTGTCTTCACATGAAGAAAATTAGGTTGTTGCCAAGTGTTTTTTAGAACTATTTGGGTCTTTTCTTACTGAACTACCAGCAACATTTAGAAAGAATAAAAGAATATTTCAGAGAAACAACTAATGTAAATAAGATAATAATTGGAAAAGTTACAACTTTATAGGCTCCTATTAAAAATGTGAACTATTCCCAAATTTTTACCTCTTTAATGCGGTCTCTTTCTTTTTAAGTAAAACTGCAGTGGAAATATTCTTCAGAAGAACTTTATCATCTTCATAGAAAGCAAATTGTATTTCATTCCTATTCTGACCATTTTTACCACAACCATATCTATGGATGCTTTATTATACATTTATTTACCTACAATCCAGATTTTTATTAAAGTTTATAGAAAAACTATAGCAAATGCTTTTATTGTTCCTTAGAAGGTTTGTCATAAGCAAATCTATCTCTAGTATATGTGATCATTTCTAGAGGATAATCTCTACAGTTTAAGAACTATACTAAAAGGCTTTAGAACTTACCAATTCAGCTGCTAAGATAGATTGCATTAAAAAAAATCTCATAAATTTTCAGACAGCAGTCTATTCTTTAGAATGCAAATGTAAAAATAGTCCTCATATATAATTTGGGACCATTGTAGCAAAAGTGAAGATACTGTGCATTCATTTTGGATATGTTTTCTTAAAAAATAAAACATTATTAAAAGACTGTAAATTGATTTAAATTATAACATTAACACAATGGCATAATAATTTGAAAGCATATTTATGAAAAGTAATCTTTTTTAAAAAGATGAAAATAATGTCAGTTTGGAAAAAAAACTGCATTAAAATATCAATTTATAATTCTATTTGGCACTCTGAAAAACTAAGTTAAATGGACATGATTTCTGGCCTTTGAGAAAGCTATGGTTTAAGGCAATAAAAACTGAAGTGAACATTTAGTTGATATGTCTGGTACACGATATTTTCTGTGCTAAAAATATTAATTGTGTTTTTAATATTTGTGGGTCAAGTAGTGTCATCAAATAGATAATGGTGATCATTTTAATGCATGAGAGAGGGAAAAGCACAGATTATACTTGTGATCAGGAGAAAGATAGGAGTAACACAATAGTAGTTACCTGAGCAGATAGATTAATCCTAGAAATAAACATGCTAATTAAGCCTTACTTGAGAATGACAAGATAGGAAGGTCTTCTGAATCTGGAGGGAATACTTTGTTTTTTTTTTTTTGGGTACAGGGGATTGAACCTAGGACATCGCGTGTGGGAAGCTGGTGCTCAACTGCTTGAGCCATGTCTGCTCCTGAGAATGTTATTCTAATTTACTAGTGTAACTCAATTTTCATTACATTAAAAAGTACTTAATCAACCCAATCTTTTTAAATTACCAGATTTATTTAGGCAGTTGTAATGTTTCTTCCATGGGTGCAAGCTTCTGTAGAACAGGCTTTCTCATCAGTGCATTCATGGTTTGCCTGGTATCTGCATTTCCATAGAGCAGGACTGAGTTTTGCTTTATCTCCAAAAAGACACTTTCCTGTGTGCTGTTGATAGGGTTTTTTATCTTTTTATTTTTTATTTTTTTAAAGATTTATTTATTTACTTGATCCATTTTAAACGCCCCCCTTCCCCATTTGCTGTTTTGTGTCCATTCGCTGGGCAATTCTCTGTGTCTGTTTCATCTCTTCTCATCCTCCTCCTCCAGTCTTCACCAGGATTCGATCCTGAAGACCTCCGATGTATGAGAGAGGTGTTCTAGCCATCTTGCACCACCTTGGCTCCTAGTTTTCAGAGCTTTCGGAGCATCTTGTCTTGTCTCTCTCCTTTTACGTCATCATCTTGCTGCCTGGCTCCCAGGGCCTGGCGGCTCACTGGCACACAGAGCCTGGCAGCCCATGCGCCTTCTATATATATTTTTTTATTTTACCGGGAGGTCCCGGAGATCGAACCCAGGTCCCTCCATATGGCTGACGGACGCCCAACCATTTGAGCCACATCTGCCCCCTGTTGATAGGGTTTTGAATGGAGAGTCGTAGTTTCCCTATGCTACCTTCCTTTAAATATATAAAAAAAGAAATCTTCGATAGTGATTGGAATTCACAGTCCCTTGACTGATCTAGGTGATTTATAGATTTTGAGACTTCTATGACCGAACATTTTGAAGTAAATTAACAGGTAGAATGAGAATAATGGATGGGACAAAAGTTTGTGTAAATAAGTAAATGTGAGAAAGAAGCAAGGAAGACAGTATCATTTTTTCATGCTTATCAATACATGGTAAACCTCAACTATCTAATGGGTCACCCATCAGCACAACATAGTTTTGAGAAGGTTACTGGAATAGAAAAATTAGCATGACATTTCTTAATGGTTGAATAGATGTCTTCATGAAAGAAACAGGATTTTCGTGTAAAAAGACTCACCTAGGAGGGAATTCTAGGGGCTGTTTAGCTTTGTTTTTTATTGTTCCCAAAATGTTTGTGTGTGTGAATGTGCATTACTTTCCAGTTTCTTTTCATATGTTTATATTTTAGTTGTAGCCATGGCATGCACTTCTTTTTTATCAGGAGATACTTCAACCATATTAAAAAATATGTAATCCAATTCAACAAGCGTTTTTGAATGACAATTATATAAAAAGCATATGGTCAGAAGTATAGCATGATGCAGGCTTTTAAAAGATATGGTTCCAATCACTTGGACGCTGGCTACTCAGTGTGGTCCAGGAACCGGAAGCATTGGCATTTCCTAGTAGTTGTTAGAAATACAGAATTTCCAGATCCCCCACATGATATGCCATTCCTAAAGGGTGTCCCTGGTCAAATACTTTTGGGAAACAGTACATAATGTATACTACCACTGAAGAGATGCCTTGTTCACAATAGTATGTTAAAGATTCTGAGAATTCCTGCTATTTTACTGAAACATAGGATTCCACAAATATACTTAAACACAAAAGCTTTTATTTTTCCCTTACACAAAACCATTACCATGCTTCAGAACCAGCATTCTGTGGAACACAGTTTGGGAAACACTGCATTTCACGAGTCCTGCACCATGTTGCTCATGAATTCCTTACAAGGGCACCTCTGCTCCATTAACTTCTCTTTTTCTTTTTATAGTTATAAAGAATCCTGAATAAATTCAACCTGGAAAATAAGTATGAAAAAAATAAAACTCAACTCTGACACAGGGTATATGATAAAATAGAATTTCTGAGGCAATTTAATCCAACTGTTCTGTTAAAATTCATCCAGATCTGGATAGATAGTTGCCCTTGAACAAACAGAATGCTAAAGCCTAGCCTTCACATATCATTGATTAACTACCAATAATGAATAATTCATTGGTGGGATTATGAATAAGAACAATTGTTCACTGAAATAATATTCCTGAAACTGACATAGCATTTGAAATATAGTAGTTTATAGATTCAGCTAAGCGAAGAAAGGTATATATTCTGAGGCTGGTAAATTGTTGAAATTCAAAAATTCCTTCAGGGAATAGGTTCATGGTTCTGTCAAATTAATAGTAAGGAGCTCTTAAAGCTCAGATATTCGAAGGCAATGAAGTCAAAGTACATGCCCAGGAATTCATAATTCTCAATTCTCCCTTTAGCTCTTTCAGGCCTGTTATCTGTTTCTGTTGTTGCTATTTTAAAAAATATATTTTATAAGGTGTTTTCCCTCTATTTTTAAAAGTAAAGCATGCTCACCAACTTGGAAAATATTTCTCAATATAGAAAAGATTTTGAAAATCAGAATTCCCCCTTCCAGAGCCATTTGGTTTTATAAGAATGCCTTTAGCTCTGGTTTCATCGGCCCAATGACAGTCTTAAAATATTGATCCGGCGTAACAGGGTTTTGTAAATCTGTTATTCCTTGAGTGGCTGTAACAGCATGACTCCCAGGAAAGGTAAAGGCCGCCCAGGCAAGCGGTCTGGCAGGTCTGCACAGCTTCCTCAGACAAAGACACACGGCCGGGGAGAGACCAGAAGGCAATCTCCAAGATGTCTCGTCACTCTTCTCTCATGTCTGAATTTCACTCAGGGAACAACCAAAAGGGTTAACTCAGCTGTCATTTGGCAACAGGTCCTCTGCATAAGCCAACTCTGGTTATTGAAAACCAAAATAGTCACCTAACTGTTTTAGTATCTTCTATTTATTGGCCATTCCATTACACCTGAGTTAGTGCTGCTCAGCATCAAGGTGGCATTGGCCGTGTGACTGAGCCGGCTAAGGCACAGTACATTTGTGCCAATGTAAATAAAATCCAAAAGAGATAAACTCTTGTGTTTCATAGAGAAAACATTATTTCCACCTATACGCATAGCTTTTTCCAATAACTATTTTTGTGATTTATTAAAGATTTATGTATTTCTCTGTGTGTTTTCTGTATGCACTAAACAATGCTGGAGAAAAGGACATATGTAAGACTAACATATATGCAAGGTGAGTGGAGAATTAAAGTCCAGTGAAGGGGTGATACGTAATATCAATAACACTGGTACTATAAACAGATAACTTGGCTTTAGGAAAAGGAATGAGATAAAGCACCATATTTCCACATCTCACCATTAAATATGACAACAATTAGATAAAAACTACTGCTAAATGTTCTGTAAGGAGGACACCTTCATAGGCTTCCAAAGTGGATATCACCCCAAATAGTGGGGCTCCTGAGGGCTCTGGAGACACCCAGGTCCTATGTCAGGGCGGATAGCTCCAGAGTTTGGTGCCTTATCAATGGGCCCTACTTTGGAATCTGTGCTCCTGAGAATGACAGAGTTGGACTCAAATGTGTCTTCCCTGCACATGGTCATCTGTCCCTTCTATTCAAAACTATATGGTGCTGGAGTTTGTAGGTGTACTTCCAGAGACTGAGTCTTTGGGCCATCCATGTGCCAGCTGGGCTCAAAATCTCGGTGGAGCTGCAACTCCTACTCTACAGCTCAATGGACTCACCCAGGACAACTGGCAGGGAGATGATGATGGACAATGGCCATCCCAGGGAATGGAGAGTGTCTGAAGCTGCAGGCAGGATAATTCCATCCATTTTATCCATGGGATATAAGCCTCTCTCAATTGGACGTGGAGTGGACATCACCATCCCAGACTCCTCAGGATTGGGGGAAGAGCTATGGACTAGAGTAGACTTACTGGTATTCTGTTATAGACATTTTGTGATTCAAGCAATGAAAGAAATTACAACATTAATGTGGGGCCAGTGGCCACTGGACGCTCTGGGGGCAGGGAGGGAAAAGCAGTTGTAATACAGGGGCTTTTTAGGGACTTGGGAATTATCCTGAGTGACATTGCAATAACAAATATGGGCCATTTTATGTCATCATATAACGTGCAGAACTGTGAGAGAGAGAGTATGGTCTACAATGTGAACTATGGTCCATGCTTAATGGCAAAGCCCCAGGATGTGTATATCCGTTGCAGGAGATGTGCCACTCTAATGAAGGATGTTTATGTGGGAGGTTGTGGGAGGTGTGGGAGGTGAGGCATATGGGAATCCCTATAATTTTTGTGTAACATTTATGTAATCTAAGTATCTTTCAAAAAGTTTTTTTAAAAATTTATTTAAAAAATATATTGGGGGGGGCAGATGTGGCTCAAATGGTTGGGTGTCCATCTCCCATGTGGAGGGACCTGGGTTCAATCCCTGGGATCTCCCAGTAAAAGAAAAAATAATAATAATAATAAATAAATAAATAAATAAAAATTAAAAAATATATATATATATTTTTTTTTAAAAAAGAGGACACCTGAAAATGTTTTTTCATTAATATCTGGCTTAAGCAAAAGTAAAAGCTTAGAAAATATCCATTTTCTTTTGGTTAATTTTCTTGCTAGGGATATGATTGATGAATTCAGTTCAATTAGTGTGCAGAAAAAAAAATAAATTGAATAACTGCACCACTTCTTGTATCACTATAAAGATAGCAATGTCATTTATGTAGGAAAGAGACACAAAAGAATGTGTCACAAATATACATCCAGTGTTTTACAACCTGTAATTTTAGAATGATAAAACCCTTGAGTGTCTTCTGGTCCAATAGCCTGACCCCATATGAAAAAATGTATATTTGATGCCCTACTTCATATATTTAAATATTTTATGTGTTATATATTATTATATTTAATTACAAAATTAAATATATAAAATAAATGATGTATTTTGTTTCATTTTAATTTATATAATGTATAATATTTGTTATAATATATGACATTTATAAATATATATAATGATCTACAGCAGGTAATGATCTATACATGTAATTATTTATTTTGTTTTTGAAACTTCCTGGCATGAAAACTAACCAGGCTCCTTTGGTAGGTCACTGCAGTGTGCTATTTTTTTTTTCAATAGAGAAGTTGTAGGTTAACAGGAAAATCATACATAAAATACTGAGTTCCCATGAACTACCGTATTTTTAACACCTTGCATTAGTGTGATAATTTGCTGCAACTGATCAAAGTACAATTTATAATTGTACTAGTAACTACATATAGTCCATGATTTACTCTAGGGTTCACTGTGTTGTACATTCCTATGGATTTTTAAAAAAATTATTCTAGTAACATATACAGAACCTAAAATATCCCATTTTAATCACATTCAAATGTATATTTCAGTGAAGTTCATTATGGTCACAATGTTGTACTACTGTCACCACCATCCACTACCAAAACAGCGAGGTCATACAATATTTACTCTTTTGTATCTGGCTTATTTCACTGAACATGGTGTCTTCAAATTTCACCCATGTTGTCACATGTATCAGAACTTCATTCCCTTTTACAGGTGAATAATATTCCATTGTGCATAATTACCATATTTTGTTTATCCATTCATCAGTTGATTGACACTTGAGTTGCTTTCATTTTTTTGTCAATGTGAATAATGCCACTATGAATATCAGTGTGTAAATATCTGTTTGATCCCTGCTTTCAATTCTTTTGAATATAATCCTAGAAGTGGAATTACTGGGTCATATGGTAATTCATTTAACTTTCTGAAGAACAACTAATCTGTCTTCCACAACACCTGCACCATTCTACATTGCCACCAGCAATGAATGAGTGTTTCTATTTCTTCACATTCTCTCCAGCACTTGCAATTTTCTGATTTTTTAAAATAGTAGCCATTCTAGTGGGCATGAGAAGGTATCTCACTGTGGTTTTCTTGCATTTCCCTAATGGCTACTGATGTTAAGCATATTTTCATGTGTTTATTGGACTTTGCTTTATCTTCTTTGGAGAAATGTCTATTCAAGTCTTTTGCCCAGTTTTTAATTGGGTTGTTAGCCTTTTGGTTGTTGAGTTATAGGATTTTAAAAATATATTCTGGGTATTAAACTCTTATTGGATATATGTAGGTTGCCTTTTTACTTTCATGATAAAGTCTTTGGATGCACAAAAGTTTTAATTTTTATGAGGTCCCATTTATCTAATTTTTTCTTTTGTTGCTTGTGCTTAAGATATAAAGTCTAAGAAACCATCACCTAACCCAATGTTTTGAAGATGCTTCTGGCATTTTTTTTTTCTAGGAGTTTATAGCTCTTTTCTTATATTAAGGTCTTTGATCCATTTTGAGTTGATTTTTGTATATGGTGTGAGGGAGGGGTCCACCTTCTCTCTTTTGCATATGAACATCCAGATTTCCTAGCATCATTTGTTAAATAGACTATTTGTTCCCCCATTGAGTGCACTTGGCATGCTTGGGGTCAGAAATAAGTTGGCCATAAATGTGAGGGTTGATTTCTCAATTATCAATCTTATTCCATTGGTTTATATGTCTGTCTTTGCTCCAGTACCATGCTGTTTTGATTACGTTGACTTTGTAATAAGTTTTAAGATTGGGAAGTACGAGTCCTCCTACTTTGTTCTTTTTTTTCAAGATGGCTTTGCCTATTTGGGGCTTATCCTTTCATACAAATTTGAGGATTTGCGTTTCCATTTCTGCAAAGAAGGACATTGCATTTTTTATTAGAATTGCATTGAATCCATAAATCACTTTGGCTAGAATTAACATGTTTTAGAATTATTCCTAGATATTTGATTCTTTTAGATGCTATTGCAAATGGAATTTTTTTTTCTTGATTTCTTCTTTCATTGTTCATTACTAGTGTATAGAAACACTACTGATTTTGAGGTGTTGCTCTTGTACACTGCCACTTTGCTAAATTCATTATTAGCTCTGGCAGCTGTGCTGTGAATTTTTCAGGATTTTCTGTATATATGTAGCATCATGTTATCTGCAAACAGGGAAAGTTTTACCTCTTCCTTTCCATTTTGTATATCTTATTTCTTTTTCCTTGCTTAATTGCTCCAGCTAGAACTTCCAGTGCAATGTTGAATAACAGTGGTGACAGTCAGCATACTTGTCTTTTACCTGATCTTAGCGGGAAAGCTTACAGTCTTTCACTGTTGAGTGTGATGTTAGCTGTAGGATTTCTGTATATGTTCTTTATCATGTTAAAGAAATTTCCTTTTATTCCTAGCTTTATACATGTTTTTAAAAAAGATTTATTTATTTTATACACCCCCCGCCCCCATAGCTTCCTTGTCCACTCATTGTCTACTCACTGTATCTGCTCATCTTCTCAAGGAAGTACTGGAAACCGAACCCAGGACCTCCCACGTAGGAAGCAAGTGCCCAACCACCTGAGCCACATCTGCTCCCCGCTGGCTGTGGCATCTGCTGGCTGTGGCATCTGCTGGCTGTGGCATCTGCTAGCTGCGGCATCTGCTGGCAGCGGCGGTTGCAGTGTCTGCTCATTGTGGCATCTGCTTGTCTTCTTTAGGAAGCGCCCAACTGGTTGAGCCACATCTGCTCCCTCTACATGTTCTTTTTATTTAAAAAAGGAGTTCTGGATTTTGTCAAATGCCTTTTCTGCATCAATTGAGAAGGCCATTTTTTCCCCTTCATTCTGTTAACGTGGTGTATTACATTAATTGGTTTTCATATGTTGAATCATCCTTGCATACATGGCATAAATCCCATTTGATCATGGTGTATGATTCTTTTAATGTCCTAGTGGATTCCATTCCCTAATATTTTGCTGAGGATTTTGGTATCTATATTCAGTTAGGGGATATTGGGCCATAATTTTCTTCTCCTATGATATCTTTATCTGGCTTTATATGAAGGTGATGTTGGACTTGTAGAATGAGATAGGAGAGATAGGAGTGCTCACTCCTCTTCAATTTTTGAAACAGTTAGAGCAAGATTGGTGTTAATTAGCCTTGGAACGTTTGGTTAAATTCCCCTGTGAAGCTATCTGGTCCTGGGCTTGTCTTTGTTGGGAGGTTTTTGATTACTGATTTAATCCCTTTATTATTTACTGGTTTGTTTAAATCTGTTTCTTCTTGAGTCAGTGTAATAGTTTGTGCGTTTCTAGGAATTTTTTCTATTTCACCTAGGTTATATAATTTGTTGGTGTACAGTTGTTCATAGTATCCTCTTATAATCCTGTTTATTTCTGTGGTAACATGCCCCCTTTCATTTTTGGTTTTAGTTATTTCTGCCCACTTTCTTTTTTGCTTTGTCAGTCTAGCTAAAGGTTTTTCAATTTTTAAAATATTTTCAAAGAACCAACTTTTGGTTTTGTTGATTCTCTCTATTGCTTTATTATTCTCTATTTCATGTATCTCCACCCTACTCTTTGTTATTTCTTTCCTCCTGCACACTTTGAGTTTTGTTTTTCTAGGTCTTCCAGTTGTGAGGTTAGGTGTCTGGTTTGAGATCTCCTTTTTTTAATGTAAACATTAAAAATTTATAATTTATATAAATTAATTTATATAAAAATTAATTTATAGCTATAAATTTCCCTCTCAGCTCTGTCTTTGGTGCATCTCATAAGTTGTGTTATGTTGTGCTTTTGTTTTCATTCATCTCTAGGTATTTGCTAATTACCTTTGTGATTTCTTCTTTGAACCATTGGTGGTTTAAGAGTATGTTGTTTAATTTTCACATATTTGTGAATTTTTCATTTTTCCCTCTGGTATTGATTTATAGTTTCACTCTGTTGTGGTCAGATAAGATACAGTTTATGATTTCAATGTTTCTTTTATTTATTGAGACTTGTTTTGCTATCTAACTCATGGTCTATCCCGGAGAATGATCCATGTGTGCTAGAGAAGAATGTATATTCTGCTACTATTCAGTGAAGTGAATTTAGTCTAGTTGGTTTAGAGTATCCTTCAAGTCTTATATTTCTTTATTGATTTTATTGATATTTTATCCATTATTGAAAGTAGTATATTAAAGCCTCCTGTTATTAATGTAGAACTGTGTATTTCTCCCTTGAAATGTCACTGTTCACTTCATATATTTTGGTCCTTTACTGTTAGGTGCATACATATTTACAATTATTATGTTTTCCTGTTGAATTGATCCCTTTATCAGAGTATAATGACCTTCTTTGTCTCCAGTAACAGTTTTTTACTTAAAGTCTATTTTATCTGATATTCATAGCTACCCCAGATCCCTTTGGTTACTACTTGCATGCTATATTTTTTTCTATCTTTTTCCTTTCATCCTTATGTCTTTTAATTTAAAGCAAATCTCTTATAAATAGTATATAGTTGGGTGATGCTTTTTTATCCATCTGTCAATCTCTTCCTTTTGACTGGAGAGTTTAATCCATTTGCATTTAAATTAACTACGGATAAGGACTTTCTTCTCCTATTTTGCTATTTAGTTTTTTACAAGTCTCTTTTTTTAACACTCAATTTTCTGTTTAATGCTTAATTTCAAATTTTTGAGTCCCTTCTCATTTCTTTCTGGATATATATTTATATATTTTCTTTGTGGTTAGAATTTAACATCCTAAACATGTAACAATCATTTTTTATTTGATCCTAACTTAACCTCAGTAGCACACACATACATTGTTCCTATACTCTTCTGCTCCCCCACCTTTTTTTGTTCTTGTTACAAATTATATCCTTCTATATAGATATATTGTATGTCCCAAACCATAGATTTATTATTCCTTTTTATGTGTTTGCATTTTAGCACCTGTAAGAAGTAAGAAGTAGAGTTTCATATCAAAAAATACAGTCCAGTAGTACAGACATTTATAATTACCCCAATGGTTACCTTCACCGGTGGTCTTTATTTTTTTATGTTTCTTTGATCCACTGTCTAGTGTCCTTTCTTTTCAGTCTGAAGAACTCCCTTTAGCATTGCTTGTTGGGCAGGCTTAATGGTAACAAACTCCCTCAGCTTTTGTTTATCTGGGAATGTCTTCATCTCTCTGTTATTTGTTTTTAACAAATCAATTTTATTGATGCATATTAATAAAGCATACAATTCATCCATAGTGTACAATCAATGGTATTTGGTATAATCACATAATTGTGCATTCATCACTTCAATCATTATTAGAGCATTTTCATTATTTCAAAATAATAATAATAAAAACAAAAAACAAGCAACTAAGAAAATTCTTCACCTTTGAATCTCTCTGTTTCCCCTGCTGTACATAGCTGCTATTTCTGGCTATTCTTGCACAATTATTTATTTACTTATTAAGCAGTTTTATTGAGATATATTCACATACCATACAATCTACCTAAAATGTATTATCAATGACTTTTAGTATAATCACAATGTTGTACATTTATCATCACAAAAAAATTTAGAATTATTTCATTACTCCAAAAAGAAAAACTCCATACCCCTTAGCATGCCTTCCCTAGCCCTACATAACCACTAATCAACTTTCATCTTTATAAATTAATTTATATTTACCTTTTATATAAATGGAAGCACACACTGTGTTACACAATACATTTAGTTCATATCTTAGTATTACTATCAGGTGTTTTGGGGTTTTTCTCCATCAATTTTCCCATTTGAGCAATTTGTGCCTTCAAGTGAATTAGCCTGCCTGATCTTTTCCTACATCTTTTAATAATGAAGAATGAATGTCACAGAGCAGTAAAGAATGAAAAGGAAGCCCATGGATGCATTGTGCCCATCCACCCCAGAGGAACCTCTGACTTGATTCTCTGCTCAACCTGGCTCATTTGGTCCCATAGAACACTCAGGAAAGCTTGCGGTGCATGTAGACGGTGGAACATTCTGTATTAAAATCATCTTTTTAAAGAAAATTTAATAAAACAGTCAAACTCTCCTAGTATATTATTAACTAAAAATAATAGATACACAAAATTGTACTTATTACATGATCCTAATTTTTAACACATGTGTGTGCATGAGGTTGCGTGTGTGAATGTTAGTATTAGTGTGAGTGCATGTGAGTGTGTTTGAGGGTGTATTAACATGTATGAGTGTGGGTGTAGCAGTTTGGCAGTTTGATATAGTTATGAATTCCAAAAATAGATATTGGATTATGCTTGTAAACTGGTCTGTTCATCTGGACATAATTAACTTATGATTAGGGCTTTGATTGGGCCAAGTCAATAGGGCGTTGAGCCCCGCCCCTTGGTGAGTGGGGTCTCAAAGATAAAAGACATGGCAAAGGACAGAGTTGGAGTTTTTTGAGTTGGAGT
>JAQZBX010010670.1:0-33521 GCA_029593785.1 Cabassous unicinctus
AAAATACTGTTCTTTCCCAATTGATTTGTCTTTGCCACTTTGTCAAAAATCTATCAGCCATAAATGTGATGGTTGATTTCTGAACTCTCAATTCTATTCCATTGGTCTATATGTCTGTCCTGTGCCAGTACCATGCTTTTTAAAATATATATATTTTATTTTTTAAAAGATACTTAGATTACACTAATGTTACATAAAAATATAGAGATTCCCATATGCCCTTCTCCCCACACCTCCCACACCCTCCCACATAAACATCATTCTTCATTAGTGTGGCACATTAATTGCAATTGATAAATGCATCCTGAGGCATTAACATTGAGCATGGATCATAGTTCACATTGTAGTTTATACTCTCTCCCACACAATTATGAAGGCTATGGGAAGACATATAATGGCCTATATCTGTTATTGCAATGCCATTCAGGATGATTCCCATTCTAAAAAACCCCACATTATACCTGTCTTTCCCTCCCTCTGCCCCCAGAGCCTCCAGTGTCCACTGCCTCCACACCAATATTGTAATTTCTTCCATTGCTAGAATCACAAGTCTATAGTAGGATACCAGTAAGACCACTCCAGTCCATAGTTCATTCCCCAATCCTGAGGATTCTGGGATGGTGGTGTCCACTCCACCTCTAATTGAGAGGGGTCTTCAATCCCATACAGACAATGGGTGGGACTCTCTTGCTTGCAGTTGTAGGCACTCTTGTTCCCTTGCTATGGTGGTTGTCAATCCTTACATCCTAGTTAGATGTCCTGAGTGAGCCCAATGAACTGGAGAATATGTGTTGCAACTTTGTTGAGACTCTGGTCCCAGCTGGCACATGTACAACCCAAAGATTCAAGTCTCTTGGATGTACATTTACCAACTCCAACACCAAGTATAGGTTCAAATTGAACAGACAGATAAGCCATGTGTAGGGAAGCCATAAATGAGTCTAACTTTGTCACTTTCAGAAGCACAAACTCCAAAGCAGGACCCACTGGCAAGGCACCAAACTCCTGAACTATCTGCCCTGACTATAGTGTCTGAGCCTCTCTAGAGCCCTCAGGAGCCCCACTCTTTGAGGTAGTATCCACTTTGGCAGTCTATGAGATCCTTCTGAGATGTGCATAAGCATTACCTCTGGGATGATCTCCCAACTCACTTTGAAGTCTCTTAGCCATATAAACTCATTTGTCTTTAACTTTTCCTATTTTATCGTAGGTATTTTTCCAGTTGCATTGCTAGTTGGTGCTTGGTAGTAATCCCATGGTGCCAGGGAGGCTTATCCCTGGTAATCATGTCCCATGCTAGGACCACACTCTTTTGATTATTGTGGCTTTGTAATAAGTTTTAAGATTGGGAAATGTGAGTCTTGCAACTTCATTCTATTTCAAGATAGCTTTGGCTTTTTGGGGCTTTTACATTTCCATATGAATTTGATGATTTGCTTTTCCTTTTCTGTAAAAAGATTGTTGGTTGTGGCTGGGGTAGTGTTGAACCTATACATTACTTTGGGTAGGATTGAAATCTTAACACTATTCTTCTAATGCATGAATACAGAAGGTCCTTTCATTTATTTAGGTCTTCTTTGATTTATTTTAGCAATGATTTATAGTTTTCCATGTACAAGTCCTTTAATCCTTGGTTAGATTTATTCCTAGATATTTTGTTATTTTAGTTTTACAGAAACATTACTGATTTATGGGTGTTGATCTTGTACCTGCATCATGTCATCTGCAAATATGGAAAGATTTCTTTTCCAATTTGAATGTCATTTATTTCTTTTTCTTGCCTAATTAGTCTGGCAAGAACAATGTTGAATAAGAGTGCTGACAGTGGGCATCCTTTCCTTGTTCCTGACATTTTAGGGAAAGCATTCAGTCTTTCACTATTAAGGAGAATGGTAGTTGTGGGCTTTTTGTATATGCCATTTATCATGTTGAGCATACCCTCATGAGTTGACAATGTTAACAACTCAGAGAAGAGATGCATTGTGACCTAGTGATCTGCTTCATGGCAGACTGCAGATCTCTAATTAACTTCCAGGTTCTCAGAACCTAGAATGTTGCATATTCATTTATTTACAATAAGTTGATCACTAATCTTTTTAACACTTAATGAGAGTTGCCTCTATATCCAGCTCTGGGCTAATTCATGATAGTAAAACTGGAATCAAAACACATCCATACTCTACCCTAAGATTTTCCCAGATTAATGAAGCAAGCAGACAATTAAAGAAGCAAATGCAGCACATGAGGTTTGCCATGATGGGGCAGGTCCAGAGGAGGGGAATTCCCCTGGCCTTGGGGACAGGGAGATTCCATGTGGATGGGATCACTGAATTAAGACTTTGAGGTCAAGAAAATGTCTGCCAGATGCTTGTGGGATGTGGGAAGATCATGTGAAAAAGCCCAGGGGTGAGAATAAGCATAAAATCTTTAGAGAATGAGTGAAGTTCACTATGCCTGCAGTGAAGAATGTGAGCAGGCACAGTTGTGAAGGATGAAGCAGCAGTAGGGGCAAGGACAGATGCATTGCAGAATATGTGGAGGCTCAGCAAGGCTTCTCAACACAAGAATGTAGAATAAGTAATGGATGATTATGGCCAAACAGAAATTATTTTCTCCTGACTTGCAGGACAGAGAATCTCAATTTCCTTCTTTTTTAAACCCAGAGTTTCCCCGGTCATCCACAAGCACTTAGCTTAACCTGAGGCACATAGATGAACTGAAAGGGTCCAGAAGAAAGGAAAAGAATATTACTACAAAGAGGGACATTTAATAATAAAAGATCAATACATCAGGCAAATATAACAATTGAAATTACATGCACACCTAACATCTAAGCCTCAAAATACTCAAAGTAGAGATTCAACATTGCACAGTAGGGAATGGCAGGTTGCATGCCTACTTTAGAAGCTGCAGGAAGTCAGGCAGGCTTGCTGGGACCAGGGGAAACTATAGGGTCATAGGGATGAACAGAGAGGGCAGCTGGAGAGGGGTGAAAAAGCTGAGTACCAGGGGAGTGGGAAGCTGTGTCATCAATCCAGTGATGGGGTGCCCAGCTGAGCACCGAGGG
Source organism: Cabassous unicinctus (assembly GCA_029593785.1). NCBI lineage: Eukaryota > Metazoa > Chordata > Mammalia > Cingulata > Chlamyphoridae > Cabassous > Cabassous unicinctus. Next base: position 3,068 of record JAQZBX010010670.1, read on the forward strand.
AATGGAAGGCAATTAGCCAAATTGGCCAGTTATGGGATGCCCAAATGGACACCATTTGAGTGGCAGGATGTGGTGCAAATAGGTCAGTTTAGGGGTGCCCAGACAGGCATTGGAGGATCAGCAGGACATGGGTCAATCAGGCCAGAGATGGTGTTCCCTGATGGGCACTGGAGGAGAAACTGGCAGTGGGGCAATATGGCCAGAATCTGGGGAACTATCCAGAGGTCAGAGGCTTGAGAGGGAGGCATGTTATTTTTTCCCATTCCTCATCTGGGTGCCTATGGATAGGTGGGCCACAGGGTGATTGATTAGTGGGTATGGATGGCTGATGAGAAGGAGTTTAGCCAAAAGCCTGTGACTTGAATGACATTTGTTTCTCCTGTTTTCTTTCCTTTTCATTTTCTTTTTTTCTCTCTTCTCTTCCTTTTTTCTTTCTTCTTTTTCCTATTTTTCTTAATTTCTGTTTTCTCTTCCTGTTTTTATCTTTCATTTTTTGTATTTTCTTTTCATTATTTATTTTTCTTTCTCTTTTTCTATGCTTCTTTCTACTTCTTTTCTTTTTTCAGTTTAAACACAGGTGACTCTAAAGATTTAGATGTAGAACCATGTGTCCAAGAAGACCCTTAACACAAAGCTGAACAAAAATAAGACTCCAGGCAAGAGAGAGAAATTGGCCAACAGAATAAACCCATCAAGATAAACCAGTGCCTAGACTTCAGTAAAAATTTACAAGCCATAATAAGAAACAGACATGGCCTAGTTAAATAAACAAATTAAAAAGGAGGAGGGGATGCAGAATGTGGATCGACTAATCAAACATGTCCAAACAAATCTCCTAAATTAATTCAATGAGATGGGTGAAGAGAAAAAGTATATTCAGAATATATTAGGAGAGGATAAAATATATTAGTTAGTGCACAAAAGGCTTAGAGAGAATGGAAGACTAGAAGTTAACCTGAGGTTATCTGATAGCTAATCCAGCTCTTCCAGAGTGAAGAGATCACGGTGCTTGCTTACTTGACTAATTAACTAATGCATTTATTTATTATATTACAGAGGATGTGTTGATTGGACTGAGCCAGGGAGAGATTATTGTTGACAATTAATGATGAGATTGAAAGCCCACTTAGAAGGAATGGGAGGGATGAAGTAGATCCAGGAAAAGTGAAACATTTGCCCCAGTTACTTTGTCATTAAGGGAAGGAGGGGAAAACTGGTTAATAGCAGTGGAGGAACTTACAATTAAGTGTGGACATCTCTTATTTTTAAGATGCATTCTATTTGAGCATGTTACTGTATTTATGAGAAATATCCAGAACAATAGACATCAATATTACCTTGCAACATAGTTCATGAAATATACTGTTTGTGGCATGCTCTCTCTAGATGTCTATTCACATGAAAAGATTATTTAAAATGTACTATTTGGTGTGGCAGTTTGAGATTATTTTATGAATCCCAAAAAGAGAAAAATTATGTTTGTAAATGAATCTATTCCTCTGAGTGTGATATCCTTTGCATTAAATTTAGCTGAGAGGGCTTTGATTCTATTACCTGTTAAGATTTCTCTAGTGCAGGGGTTCTTAATGAGGGGTCCATGGACCCCCAAGGGGTCTGTGGAAAGATTTCAGGGGGTACATGATCTTTAATTAATTACTTTTGAATAATACTGAAATTTAATTTAAAGACATGATAGTGTTAAGTGTCATAAAACAGCTGCTACATTCTGAGAAGGAGTCTGTGGCTTTCACTTGACTGGCAAAGGGGTCTGTTGAACAAAAAAGGTTAAGAACCCCTGCTCTAGACCATTTTATTGGACTACATCAGTGAGGTAGGACTCAAGTGGAGTCCCTGCCACATGCTGGTTCTCATATTAAACTGACAGTTGCAAGAAGAGAGAGCTCTGTCATTATTATCCTGCCATGTGACAGAACTGGGAAGGCTCAAACAGCCAGTGCCCCTGGGAGAGAGCAGCCAATTGCTTCATAATTTATAGCTGAACTTGGGAAGACAGCTAAAGAGCCAAGACTGATATGGGAAGGCCTAAGAGACAAGTCATATATCAGCTTGCAGCTGAAATCAGGAAGAAAGTGGAGCAGCTGGGCCTGAGAGGGGAAGCCTGGAGATGAAGGAGAGACCAGGCAGAGATCACCTGCCATCTTGCTTCAACACATGGCAGCTGACTTTGGTGAGAAATCACCTCTCATGATGCCTTGGTTTGAACTTTTCACAGCCTTGGAACTGTAAGTTTTTATCCAAAATAAAATCTCATTACAAAAAGCCAACAGATTTCTGGTATTTTGCATCAACACTCCTTTTGGCAAATTAGTAAATATAGATTATACCAAAGAGCTTTCCCTTGAAATTCTTTCATTTCTGATGAGGCTGAATGTATTTGTGACTGTGTTTGCTGATTACTTCCTTCACTACTCTTTCTGTTCACATCATTTGCTTTTGTCTACTAGGGTCTGAGTTCTTTTATTCTTGTTTTTATTGCATTCATTCAAACAAAGATTTGCAGTTTTTTTCACCAGCATTGCTATTTACCATTCAATTATTTTATGTATATATAGAGGTATTGAGGAGAAATGTGTGAAAGGTTGTAAGCTTTATGTGGTCAAGCCTATCAGTGTTACATTATTGCCTCTTTCTCTGCTCCTTTTCAAATGTAGAAAGTTTTTCTGGACCCCTTGTGTTCATGAACTAGTTTTGTATATTTTTTAAAAGAATTATTAAATATCTTTTCCAGCAAAGTGGCAACTGCAGCTTTACTTGAAAACACCATGTCAGGGATGGGAGGGCTGGTGGAGGGTTGGGATGAGGTGTGTGTATGGGGGTGGGGATGGGATTGGTTAAGGTTTCTGGTTGCATGGGGAGAAGCCTGGGGACTCATCTCACTGACTTCTGTGACTCCAATGTTCCCATTCACAGGATTGGCCCCTATTTACTAAGGTTTAGGGGATGCCAAGTTTTGCACAGCTTTAGTGATGTTGAAGCACCTGGAGAGAATTTTGTGGATCAAAAAATCCATTTGTACATTAATAGACAAAGCAAAAATGTATTTAGATCTGCTGTGAAATTGAAAGACTACAGCAGTATACTAATAAGCTTCTCTGTTGTAGCACTTCTAAATGTTGCTTATTAAAATATTTGATGAACAGAAGTTTCTGATATGAATAATTTCTCATTTAAAATTTTGTTCCTTGGGGAACTTCAATTGTCAGGATCTTTATGTCTTTCCCCTTGAACTACTCATGTTCTCCAGAGAAGTCTCCCCTGCCTAGGTGGTCTTGATCACCATGTTCTAGGAAAAGAAGGCTGAGGTCTCAATATTAGTAGGTGAACTTTCACTTAATCCACCCTTATTTTCAGTATTATTCCCCTGCTCTCAGATGTGCCTACTGATCCCAAGCTACCATTCTCTTTCTTACCTTCTCCAGAGAATAAAACTTCAGTCTTCTACTAGGATGGGGAGCAGAGGCCAGAGCCATCCTCCAGCCAGTCAACCTGTAGCTGGCAGTGTGTCTCACTTCCTAGCATATTTGTTAACACTTGTAAGACCCGAATAAATATTTTTTGGTCAAATAAAGAGTTAATTAGCATCATTGTCTTAACCATCTTTGGTAAGGAAATGGTGAGAAGCCCTTTAAATAGAAATATCCTTGGTTATGATATTTACATCTCACCTTGCAATTCATAAGACCACCTGAATTAAATATTAGGCAACATTGTATAGTGACAAAAGTTGGAACATAGGTATAGGAACCACCAATTCCTGTGACCTTGGACAAGCCACTTCTTTGGAGACTTCATCCCCTCTTCTATAAAATGCAAATAATAATAATGCCTTCTTCAAGTGCCTTGCTCATGTCTAAATCTTGAGAAACTGTTGTCTTTGCGGTGTGTAAGGGCTAAACATCAATGTTGGCATTCAGGAACTGGGTCAGTGAAAACGGTGCCACAGATGAGAAAGAAAGAGACAAAGAGAAGAAAAAACTGGGATCAGGAGTCTCTCCATCCGATATGGAGAGAAGAGCACAGCCACCTCACAAAGTGTGGCTTTTATTTCAGCTTTAGAACAAAGAAAATACATGTGAGCATGTGCAAGGGTAATAGATAGTTGATAGTTACATCTTACTGAAATCAACAAGTCTTAAAGGTTAATGGCTCAGTTCCTCTTTTCATTCCTGCAATTCACAGACATTATAAATCTTATTTATCATACAAAGTACTCAATAGAAGCTCAGGATGTTTCCCCACCCAGCTACTATAGGATCCTATCTCATTATCTTGAGACTAGGCTCTTATCTCCTACATTCCTGGGTGTCTTTTACATTCCAAAGTGATCTGCTTACTGTCAGTAGTCATGGCCTTTGAATGAAACTCCATCACATCAAGGCAACAATTCTTAGAAAATCAGTGTTTTATTAAGCTTAAAATTAACTTTCACACTTGAATTGCAAATTGGATCCTAATTAATGCCCTTCAGCACAAAATCTGTGTTTAACCTGACTTGATGCATAGAGATAGCAATACCTTTTTAGCTAAAAGAAGAAGCTAACATTAATCAGCAAGGATCACTGTGTCCCAGCGCCCCTCCTCAGTCAGGTTGGAAGATTTGGAACTTTGGATGTTATTCACAAATATTTACTGTGTATCTGTCAGTGCAGACCCTGTACTCAGCGACCCACTCTCACACCTACACCTCATCCCTGCCCTGCCCTGGCTCAACCTCAGAACTGATTTGTTGTAAAGCGCTCAGTAAAAGAGCCCAGATGCTAACCCATCTCTTTCAGCCTCTGGAAAAGAAATCCAGGCAGCACCCTAAGTAACCAACTCCGTGTCTCCTAGGTCCACCTTGAGCTCCCCCCAGTTTAGGTCCCATTCCTTCTGCGCCCCAACAGCGCATGCGGAGACCTCCAGAGGCGGAAGAACCTGCCTGGGTAACAGCGCCTCTCAGGTGAGGGTGGGGCCTGTGGAGGTGGTGCCCGATGTTTCCACCCCCAGGGCGCCCACCACGGTCCGGCCCCCTCCACGTCGCTAAGCAGGGGAGCATTGCCCAGTGGTGAGCTGGGGAGCTCTGGCTCCCCACTTCCCGCCCCGCCTTCTCCTACCTCCCTCTCTTCCGCTGCGGAGGTGAGAGCGGAGCTGAGCCTACCGAGCCACAGCCTTAACAGGGTGGTGGGCGCAGAAGAGGCGGCGGCTGGGGGTGGCTGTGGGCAGTCAGTCAGGAGGCGGCGGCGATGCCGGGACCCCGCTGAGCCCTCCAGCTTCTGGCACCGGGAGCCAGCTGCGCGAGGCGGCCACAGGCGGGAGGCAGCATGCAGAACGAGGGGGAGCCGGGCAGCTTCGAGAGTGAGACCTGGAGCATCTCCATTATCTCGGGCACCAGCCACCCTTCCCAGCCCACCACAGAGCCAGTGAACCAGCGCCCTGGGCCGGCCTGGCTGCGTTGCCACCCCGGCAACCTGTGCTGCAAGCTCAGCCGCCTCAAGGTAGCCCAAGTGGTAGGTGCTGGACGGGGCCCCAGGTGCTGGGTGGGAGGATAGCCTGGCACCTTCCCTTCCCGCTCTGACTTCTGGGTCACAGGCCCTGCCAGCCTTGGACGAGCACCCAACGCGTGGGGCTAGACCAATCTCCTGTACCCCTTTTTTCTCTCAGGATCCCCAGGCCACCCTCCCACCTGTGCTGGGACCCCGCCCAAGTGGGAGCCTGTTAGCACCCTACCCCGAGCCTCAGGTGTACACTTCCTACCTGAACACCTGCCCCTGAGCCTGCCTGTCCAGCCCCACCTTCATAATCGTGGGCTTGTTTATCATTTATCATCTTGGTGATGCCTAGAGACTGGTGCCAGGCCCATGCTGTCCCCAGGGCATTAAAGGTCTTAACTTGTGGCTTGTTTTGGGGTCCACACAACCTCCAACCCCACTTGTCCATAGTAGAGCCATTTCTCCGGGCCTGTCAGCCCTGCTCCTGTCTTGTGGATTTGTAACAGGCCTTTCCGGACAGTTGCTTTGCTATGTTGTAGACAGGGCATTCTCCAGCTCTGATGCCCATCAACAAAGCTTTTTAGCCAGAGAAGCCATTTGTACCATGCTACAATGTATATGTGTTTTGTTTCTTTCAAGCATTGGTCAACGTGTGCTTACTTGAGTTCTCAGAAGAATATTCCTTCTAATGTGCCAACACACTTTAAATAAAGGTCTCTGTGTTTGTAACTCACAGAATCATTGACTGTTTATCTGTCTCCTGATGAAAGACTTGTTCTGCTGATGATTGGAGAGTAGTTTTGAAGGACTCTAAGGAAAGACAAATGGAGCAGGTTATCCCTCTGCATAAGTTTAAGCTGACCTTTTGTAGTAAGCTTGAATGCTCTCAAATATGTATTGGTTTGGTAGTTGTGTTGCTGTTAGCAAAAAGAATGGGGGAGAGGGGCCCAAGTAGAATACAGGGCCTTCAGTAAACTTGCTTTGTTTAGGCTCTGACATCTTAAAAGTAAATAGAACTTGGCACTGGCAAGTTGAACCAAGTAGTCGTGCAAAATATTGAAAGACAGTAGTTTGTACAAAATGTTAGCAGCTCAATGCTGGGAGTTTGTCACCTAAGGTCAGGGATTGAGGCCCAGGGTTTTTATTCTTGGCATTTGATAAGGTGCTATTTTGTTGTAGAGCTTTACTTTTCATCTGGAAGAGCTTTTGTTCCCAGCTCCTAAGATCCTGCCTGACACTGCCAGTTGTCTAATCTCTAGAATTTTAAAAGTGAGAGGTTATGCATTGGTGAAAGAAGAGAAGGGACCTGTTGAAGAGTGTGGCAACCTCCAACAGTTTTCTGTGTCCTTGGCTTTCCAACATTAATGAAAATCAGGGGCTTTAGGGGACACCCCCTATGCCCCTCCCCTGGAAAAGTCCAAGAAATTGGATTCTAAATTTAAACTGGAGAGATGCAGATGTGGCTCAAGCAATTTAGCTCCTGCCTACCACATTGGAGGTCCTGGGTTTGGTTCTCAGTGCCTTCTGGAGAAAATGATCAAGACAGAGAGCTGGCCTGATGGGTCAGTGTGGTGAGCTGGAAAGACAATGAGAGACACAACAAAGCAGGGAGCTGAAGTGGTTCAAGTGATTGAGTGTCTCTCTCCCTCATGGGAGGTCCCAGGTTCAGTTACCCGTACCTACTAAAGAGAAGAGGAGCAGACACAGAAAGCACAAAGCAAATGGTCATAGAGGGCAGGCAGTGAGCACACACAATGGTGGGGGGGAAATAAATAAATAAAATAAATCTTTAAAAATATTTTAAAAAATAAATTTAAGCTGAAAAAGAAAACAAGAAGTTGTTATAAAATGGCACTAAGATGTCAGAAAGTTCAGAATACTATCAAGAAATATGAATATTTCTAATTCTAATCCTGTGATTTTTTTTAAAGAAAATTTTGACATTTTAAAAATTTGACTTTTTAAAAGATTTTTTGTGCATGTGATGTGTGACCTATTACAACCTATTGATCCTTGGTATCAAAATGTGTACCATATACCAGCAGCCTCAAGAAATTCTGAGAGCTTGTTAGAAATGCCTCACCCCAGATTTTCTGAATCATAATAGGCATTTTTACCAAGGTTAGCAGGTGATTCACATGCACATTAAAGCTTGAGAAGTACAGTTCTGTATGTTTTTGTGCTAAAAATCTCACATAGATGCTAGCCATCAGCCTTCAGAACCATTTAATAATCCACCTCAAGGCTGTGATTTTTCTGTAAAAGGAGCCTGTACCTCCATCAAAGGATTAACAGGGGTTCTTAACCTTTTTTGTTAATGTTTGTTAATGTGTGTTAATGTTTTTTAGAATTTAATTTCAGGCTCTTGGACCCCTTGTTAAGAACACCTGATTAAAAGGATGAGATAGCTTGTAAAAATAACACCTAGTGGGAAGTGGCTGTGGCTCAATTGGTTGGGCTCCCATTTACCATGTGGGAGGCCTCAGGTTCGATTCCCAGGGCCTCCTGGTGAAGGCAAGACCCCGTGCAGTGTGGTGAGCTGATGCAGCAAGATGACCCAACAAAAGGAGACAAGCAGACACAGAAAAATGCACAGCAAATGGACACAGTGGACACAAGCAGCAAGGGGGGGATAAATAAATAAATCTTAAAAAAAAAAAAATGCACCTAGCTTCATAAGTAATTGGTGTGTAGTAAAATGTTAGCTATCCCTGTTGCTAACTAATATTCTGTCTCTAAAGAAATTTGGTGAAAATGTCATCCCAAAATCATGAATATATATTTAAATTAAGGATATTTTGCTCCCTAATGACTTAGAAGTTAAATTGATATTTTAAATGGGATGTTATTTAATAGTAAAACTAATCTGAAATATTATGAAAATTAATCAGTGGAATTTGATTATATCTTTACAAAGTGAAACCCATACCTGTCTCTTAGTAGGGAGGATGTCTACTATGGTTATAATGCATTAAACAATAGGAATGCATTTTTTTGTGGAAATGAGTTAAACTATTGATTTAAATTAACTTCTTCCTACTCATGAGTGAATACTGTGAGAACTTTTAGTTTTTTAGCTCGCATACATCATTTTATATAATAGTTAATATAAGTCTTTGGTTTGAAAAAATTTAGTTATTGTTATTTCTATGAGCGTGGTTGAAAGCAGAGTTTTGCTTTCAAGAGGGGGAATACTATCATAAATACTATGACATAAGGATATTGTGAGAAGGGACCAGGCCCTGGATTGGACAAGACTTTCTGAACAAAAACAACAAAAATGGTCAGTGTGTGCTGACTATACTGTTGTCACTTTATAGATGAGGAAATTGCACAGAAGCTTTTAGTCATTCAAGGTCACATGACTAGTGGGTGGCAGAGCTGGGATTTCAACCCAGGCAGTCAGGTTTCTGTGAGCTCCCCAGTGCCTCCTGAATGCATCATTTTGAGTTATTCCATATAGCAGTACAGGAGACCCTGTGCCCAAGGATGTTTCTGTGACCTTTGGGCAGGGAACCTGGCATGCTTATGGGTGAGTTTTCACATTCTGAAGTGACAGAATTGCAAGGGTTTCCATTTCTCTGTGGGCATGTGGTGTTCCTAGGTGTGCACCTCCTCAGCCTACAGGCCAGCCTGCTTCCAGTGAAGGAGAGGCCAGGCCCTCTCTAAAGGGCCAGCAGCAGAATCAGCATTTCAGTTTGGAAAGGGCCCTTCAGGGAGTGCTTGTTGCTTTAAATCCCTTCCTTGAATGCCTCCATTGACCTTCTGGCATTGCATTTGTAAAGGAATTTTTATAACATAAAGCCAGGTAATAGGAGATGATTTTAGTATTCAGATATTAGTTCTGCTGATCTTGATACCTCTTAATCTCATGTCAGCTTCTTCAATGGTAGAATATAGGTAGGAATGACTGAGCTTTTTAAGGAATTGTAAGGAATAAAGCATTAATGTTTGGTAGTGCTTTCTGAGATAACTCAGAGGCAAATTAGAATATGTTCATTTCATGATTGGGTAATGGCATCTTTTATTTGTTGGAAATCTTGTCAGTTTTTCATCTCTAGCCAGTCAACACAGTCCCTGAGGGGTTGCTGCTGGCTGGGATGTGCTGGGGCTGGATGAGGACATGCATTTGATGTAGGTGAGGTAGGGATTTCATAGCATTGGAATCTCAGAGCCACCATATACTGGCTTCTGGTAAGTCCCATGTGACTTTATGAAGAATGTTACCTTTGGGATTTGCCAAAGAGACTTGGCATCCACTAAGATGCCAACATCAGAGACTTGGCATCCACTAAGTCCTAGCAGAAAAGAGAACTTATAACCAGTCCTCAAGTTTTTATGATGATTAATATAGTAAAATTATCATCCAAGACCTTGGCAAATGCAGTGTTTTACAAATCACCCCCATTATGACCCATAGAGGCAGTGTGTGGGGGGGAGGTTTGAGAACATGGACTTTTCTCTCCTATGAGCCATAAGACTTGGAAATTTGTTTCTGCACTTCCATCCTCAAGCAGGTCTCCTCACTTGTAAATTGGGGATAATGAAAATACTACTTGTGTCATACTGTGCTGCTGAGAGTTAAATGAGCCTATCTGGACAATCCTTAGCATAGTTTCTCACATACCAAACTATCAAAACCTGTTTAGTGATATAGACTATCTCTAGAATTATGCACATTGAGGAACTGAGGCCAGGGTGGAAAGGAAACTTTTCACTGTATAACTTTTCCTACCTTTTAAATTTTACACAAAATGCATTCAAAATTAACTAAAATATTAGCTTGTTATTAGCTCTATCTTAATACAGATTAACCTCAAAGCTAATATACTGGCCACAATCTCTAATTAATCTTTCATTTGTTGTCCTTTGTAATTTGGATGTCCTTGGGTCTAGAAGGGAGGAATGATTTAGATAATACCTCTTGAACAAACTTGAATCTGACACTTTCTTATTCAGTAATTTTCTTGTGAAAACCAGGCATTCTGCAAATTCATTGAGGAAGAACCTAGAATATAGGTTACCAGGGGATGAGGTAGGGGTAGGGAATATGGAATTAAGGCTTACAATGTACAGAGTATCTATTAGGGATGATGGAAAAGTTTTGGTAATAGATGGTGGTGATGGTAGCACAACATAGTGAACATAATAACATTGAGTTTATATTTGAATGTGAGTGAAAGGGGAACTTTTAGGTTGTATATATGGTAAGAAAAAAAAAAACAATAAAAAGCATGTTTTGCTGATGCAGCACAATAGCAAGTACTTACATTTTTGTTGAAACTTTTTTGGTAAAATGTCATCCATTTGAAAGGATTTTCCCTATTTTATTTATAGTCCAAATGATTGTGACAAAAGATGCCCTAATATTTTTGTTTGGAAAATAAGATCACTTCATTCCCAGGACCCAGGTTGTATGTGCAAGAGGAGTAAATAGAATGGTGAGATGAGATGAGATTGGATTAATGAGCAGGTGGGAATCAGGCAGGCAGAAGGAAGAAGGATAGACTGGGAGAGGTGGAGAGTAAGAGAGCAAGGCAACCCTGGCCTGGGGAGTGGCTGCAGCACCACATGTGGTGGCAGGAGCCTATTGAAACTTTAAAAGACTCAGTTCACAGGCTTTGACCAATGCATAGTGTCATGTATCTGTCAATGCAGTATCATTCAGAACAATTCCAATGTCCTAAAAATGCCCTGTAAAACTATATAACTGTACAGCACAAAGTGAAAACCATAATATAAACTATATATGTTGCTTAGTAGTAATGCTTCAATATTGGTCCATCCATTGTAACACATGTACCTCACTGAAGTAAGAGGTTAATAATAGGGGAAATTGTGTAGGTGGGTCAGGGTGTTAGATGAGAGTCACTTATATATATATATTTTAGGAAATATTGGGGATTGAACACAGGACCTTGTACAAGGGAAGCAGGTGCTCAGCCAATGATCTACATTCTCTTTCCAATGAGAATTGTTTTTTGCATTTGTTTCTTTGTTTTCAGGAGGTACTGGGAATTGAACCAGGGACTTCATACATGGGAAGCAGGTGTTCAACCACTTGAGCTACATATGCTCCCTCCCCTATATTTTTTTTCATGTCAATTCTATTTTTTAATCCATCTTATCCCCCTCCCCCATTTTTGCTGTTTTGTGTCCATTCATTGGGCAATTTTCTGTGTCTGTTTCCTGCCCTCTCCTCTCATCTTTCTCCTCCTGTCTTCACTGGTATTCAATCCTGGGCACCTCCAATGTGAGAGAGAGGTGTGTTCTGCCACCTGCACCATCTCAGTTCCTGGTTTTTCAGCATGTCTCATCTTGGCTCTCCCCTGCTTCTCCGTCCTGTTATGTCATCATCTTGCTGTATGGTTTGGTGGGGCCAGGTGGCTCACCCACTCATGGGGTCAGATGGTTCATCCACTTATGGGGCCTGGGGGCTCACCTGCTTGTGGGGCCTGGGGACTCACCCACTTGCCCTGCCTGATGGCATGCCCACGCACCTTCAATATTTTTTCTTTATTTTACCTAGAGGTCCCAGGGGTTGAACCCAGATTCCTCCATATGGCAAATGGATGCCCAACGATTTGAGCCACATCTGCCCCCCTATATTTTTAAATTTTTTTTAATTTTTAAGTTTTAGATTTCAAGAATGTTTCATAATAAATAAAAGGGATTCCAATATGCACTACTCCCTATTCCTCCCACACTTTCCTCCATTAACAACATACTTCATAAGTGTGGTACATTTGTTCAATATGGATGAACACATATTGAAGCATTGCCTCTAACCATGGACTACAATTTACATTATAGTTTATATTGTGTCCCACACAATTTTGTAGGCTCTGACAAAATATACAATGGCCTGTATCCATCATAGCAGTGATCAAGCAGGATAACTCCAATGTCCCAAAAATGCCCCCATATTACACCTATTCTTTCTCCCTACCCTCAGAACCTCTGGTGGCAACTGCCTTTATATCATTGATAAGAGTTATTCTATTGCTAGAATAATAATAAGTCTATAGTAGAAGAGTAATGAGTCTACTTTAGTCAATTGTCATTCCCCAATCTTGAGGATTTGGGGATGAGAATGCCCACTATTTGATGTAACTTTTCTGTAATCTAAAACTTCTCTAAAAATAAAGTTTATAATTACAAAAAAATTTAACAAATAAAAGCAAAGCATTAAAAAAAGAAGAAGAAGAAAGCAAGATCTGGGTCCTAGGAAGCTCATTGCTGTTGGCTTGTCACTGCTTACTGTTCTCAGTGAACAGAACTAAGGAATATATGAATATTTATGCTGTGTATGTATATATATATATCTACACATATATAAATATGTACATTAAGATAATTACATCTATATTCATTTCTATATATATTGAAAACCACAAATCCACCCCAAGACAGCTAATTAATTGACAGGACCAAGTGCAAATTGAAAAGTGGGAACCCTGCTTTAAAAGCAGGTGAAAAGGTGTCATTAATGATACCAAAATATAAAACTTTTTCTTTTCTCCCACAATATCCCACTTTTCATGGAATTTTTTCCTACTACTTAATACCATTCTCAGTTTTAAAAAATTAAAAATTTAAATTATTAGCTTGAATTTTACTGTTCTTTATTTTGTACAGTTACTTTTAAATACAAATATAAGAGGATTTAACTTGTATGTGGAATCACTAAATTACACAATTCCTATTTCATAGCTCTTAATTCATTGTGCATATATTTCATTCTTACTAGAATAGTTGAAACACTGCACAAAACTAACACTACTGATTTTATTTTGCCTTTTGATATGTGCACATTTGATCAACACTCTCTACCATTTGCTTAGTGATGAATAAGGAAAGACTGAAGGAAAGGAACCATTAGTTGTCCTATATTTCCCTTTAATTCTCTTGCCATTTTCAATGTAAATGGTTTACTAATAGAGGGCAATATGAGTAAGAAAGGATATGAAATGTATCCTTGGTTGTTTTGTGCTTTTTAGAAGGTAAATCTTCCTTCTACTTTGGAAATAAGCTCTAGTTGAAAAGAAAGTGTGGCCTCTTGGAGCTGTTAGCATCCCCTTTATACTCACAGAGGTAACATGCTTACCTTTGTACTCACATTGAGTCTTGAACTCCCACCCATCAAAAGTTCATTGTAATTTTCTGCTGATGGGACATTGTGAATGCTACATGCTAATGGGGTGGCACAGAATGATAGATATGCATATTGTGTATATCTCCTCTGCTCCACTGCCCTGTTGGGCTTAACTTACTAAACACAACTTCAAAGATAAAATGGTTATGAATTTCAAGATGATAAGAGTAGAGCACTAAACAAAGCACAGAGCCCTTCTGAGCTTAGGTCCCTGTGCATCTGCACAGGTCTTGGGTCCAGGAAGCTGGCTCTGGCTCTGGCTTCTGACAACCCAAATAAAATCCAATTAAAAGCTGCCATCAAAGATGCCATGGTATAGTAAGAAAAGCCTCCTATCATAGATATGTAAGTGATACTTGACAAAATACACTCTTTTATTTATTTTGTAAATGCAACAAATTTATGTAGCATATTTACCCATACACAGTTGGGGAAAGGCTCCAAATAGGAAGCTTCTAAATATGTCTCAGGTGAGTTACTATGGCATGCCAAATTGAATTCTCAATGAACCATTCTCTTTCTGAGACAAGAGCTTATGTCTCATGTTCTATATCCAAATCCTTTCCTCTGACCTTTTTAGGTTACCATCATGCCATACTCAGTTTTCAGACATTTTAATTTTAATGAGGACCTCTGTGGGTGTTGAGAAACATTGTGTGGATGGCAGTCATGCTGTTGCATATTTATTTTATTTCTTCCACTTCCTAACAAGGAGTTTCCTTCCAGAAGAAAGTAATCAGATTCATGTAGGTTATGATTCTCAATTCCTGCTTCATAAATATTTCAGTTGTTCCTTTCACCTCATTCTCATCCTGGGAAAGCCCTCTTATTGATTTACATTGGATGACATGGCACCTCTTCCTGACTGCAGGATTAACTGGTCTCTCCATCTGTGCTCTCCTCTGCTCCTCTCTCTGTGTGGAGCTTACTTGTTGATAACGTAATAATGGATTTCCATGTCTGTGTTCTCCATAAGTATTTCAAATTTCCCGAGGGTAGGAATGAGGTATTTTCCCTTTCTTGTCCTTGATGCTTATCACAGTGTCAAGCACATGGTTGACTTAAATAAGGAACCCATAATAGCTCTTCATTCTTTGGACATTTACATCTCACATTTAGTTCTAGCATTTTTTCTCAGTTGAGATGGCATGTGTGTTTAGCAGTTGAAAATGAAATGGAAAGCATGATCCCATATGGTTCTGATATAGTTTTATTACCAGTAACATTGTAGTTGTCTGACTAGACTGTTATTGTCAGATAGGATAACATAAAATTGTCTCTTCAAAGACTGAATGGTCATTTTAAAGGTCCCTAACTAACCACTCTGCATATTCAGTTCAATTAACTTAATTTGTTTGAGAGTTAAAAGGTTTAAAGACACTTCTGGCTCTTTACCAAATTAAAAAAAAATCATCATTAGTATTATTTTACTTTAATGGCACACATAGATTCTGGTAAAATACATTTAAAGGACCTGTGTGGTGAGAATTGGTGTAGTGATCTTTATCCTAAATGACCTCTACCTGGACTCTAGGTGTCCACTTGTCTGTGGTTGAAACAGAACTAGAATTGCTCCCTGGAGAAGTTAAGGCACTGCCTCCAGCTGCTTTCCTGGCCATGTCCATGTGGAGGCAATGAACTTCTGTTCATGCACCTTTTAGTTCATCCTACAAACCCTGTCTGAATTCAACTTATTATCAAGAGGTGTGAATTGACAGTAGTTTGCAACATGATATTTGCACTTTGCATAGTGGTCAAAGCAAAACCCCAAATGCTCTCCTGATCAATACTTATCAAAATCAAGAAATAGTATTTATACAAGTTAGTCTAAAGCAAGACACCTTTGTATATCATGTAAATCCTTCAATAAATAACAGAATTTTCCCTCTCACCATCATTATCTTCTTCTTCCTCTTTATTGTTAAATTGTTGTTTATATATTATGATAAATTTGCTGTAGTCCATTTGTTCTCCAATTCTGCTGGAACCTCTAAAAATCTTTCCTCGACAAGGCAGACCATTGGATTGCTCCCCCCATGCACCACATTATTGTGGTAATTTGTAGACCTGAATTTATGGAATGGGTAAGCAGTATAATTTGGAGATTGAGAGCTTGGGGTTTGGAGACAGACATTCCTGATTTGACTCCTGCTCTAGTCTGTATGCTTCTTTCCCTCTGTGTGACCACTGGCACTTCTGAAGGCTCTAAAGCTCTGCTTTCCCTTCCATCTGTAAATAGTATAAGATGACTCCTGACAGGATTTCAGAGACCATTAAAAGAATAATTCATGCACAGCACTTAGCACAGTGCCTGACCCAAATTAAGTGATCAATATATATTTTAAAAACTATTTCAACATGATTTTTAAGTGCATCTTGGTGTATTGTCCATGATTTGATTGGGTTAATACTATATGACTGAGCTCTCCTAGTCATGGTAGTGATTGTGCCAAGAATGTTCAGTCATTCATTTATTCAACTAGTATGTGTAGATGGCCTGTTTTGTGCCAGCCATAATTCCTCATGCTGGTTAGGGCAATGACAGAACAGGAAATAATTCCAGCCTTGAAGGAGATCATGTTCTAGGTGGGGGTGAGTGGGATATATAGAATATATATGTAGATTATTTAATACAGGAGGAGGTAAGAGTGCTATAGAAATAAAATGAGGGTAAGGTAGTGGCTGTGGGGAGTGTTGGGGGAGGAGAGTATATTTTTAAAGCTTGTCATGGAGGGCATCACCAAGAAAGCTCACTTGAGTAGTACATAAAGGAAGAATAAGTGAGGCATGCAGATATCTGGGGAAGAGCATCCCATCAAAAACTGATGTTGAAGTGGGATCCTGGTGTGTTCAAGGAATAGCCAAGACACTAGTGTGGCTAGAGAGCAATTGGGTGGTGATTAGGTGATGAGGTTGAGGTTGGGAGTGGGGGAAGGTGAGACTGGGTGAGGTGGGGAGGAGCACCACCTGCTCTGAGTCATTCCACCTCACTGTTGCTGAGTTAAGTGTGGAGTTGCAGCTCCCAGATGCACCCTGCTCTCACCACCCTACAAAAGCAAAGCACCAATTCACACCACCTCACTCTGTCTTCTTCCTGCAATTGGAGTGGACATTCAGCTGCCTGTTCAGCCACACTAACACCTGGGTGGTTTTTCCTTTGGAGCTTGGGTGGGTGGGTGGGCCTAATCAAAAAAGCTTTTGTTGTGTCTTTTCCTGGTCCTTTGGCTAGGGGAGAAGCCTCTTTTTCAGAAGCAGTTGGTTCTGGGTTGTGGGCTTCTCTAGCACCCTTTTTGCAATATATTGGTGGCACAAGGAACTCACCACCACATTTTTCCTCAAGTCTAGAGTTTTTAGGCAACTTGTTTTTTTCTTTCCACTCTTCAGAGCCTTCCTATGTTTAGTTTATTATGCCCAATTTTTGTTGTTGTTGTTGTTATAAGAAAAAGGACTAGTGAGGAATACAGCTGCTCCTTCTTGACTGGAGCCAGAAGTCTGATAGTTGGATTTATCAGACAAACTGTGTCACTTTTGAGACTGAAAACTGTGATTCTCAATGCTTGGGCAACAGGCACAATGCAGAAGACATGGTCATTACATCTACAGTCCTTGTTCCAGGCTAATCTCAAATAGGAATCACTTTGTCACTTTCACTCAAGTTGCAACCATATTTTCAGGGTACAACACTACCAGATGGAATGGAGGGTCGGATTTCTTGTCTTGCCTACTACCTGTGGGATTTCCACTCAGCACTTGCCTTTCCCCTCTCTAGTTTCAGAAAGGTTAGGGGTGATAACACTGGCTGTAGGGAGGGAGGTTGCTGCCAGCCTAAGCCTTTGCTCATAAATTTTGAGGGATGTTTAGTTGACCTCCTGTGAATGTCATTAGCTCCTGATAGGAGTTTGTGCATCAGGGTCTCCAAAATTCTCTGCCCTTGGTGCTAACATTGTGAGGCTAGAGATGCTTCTGGCTATAGGTGTCTTGTCTTTCCAGGGCTCAGAAATACCTCTTAAGGCTTTTTGTTGCTTACTGCAGATCCTTGCCCCTTTTGTCAAGTAGTCTCCAAATCAGATGTTCTAGGGGCTGCTCCAGGATGAATCCTGCCTAATTCTATACAGAGTTACCTACCAGACCCTTTAAACTTGCTGGGTCCTGATTAGAGTTCAAAAATGTTATTTTTATTATTTCTCAAGAATCCAATTTATAGCTAATTTTGATCTCAAAGAGGCAGCATAATGTATTAATTAGATCAATATTGTCAGAAATGTTGGGTTTTAATCTTCCTTTTACATCTGTCAATCTCAGATTCTTCATCTGAGAAAGATAACAGTAACTACCCAAATGTGCTATGAGAAGACCTATATATGTGTTTCCATAATGCTTAGAATTGAGCCTAGTAGAAAATAAGTGATGCCTTTGAGTTAGCTTTATTATTCTTTATTCAGTTGAATGAAAAGGCATATTACATGAGTTTATTCACCAAGTTCAGAAGTTAAGAAGAATATTTTTTCTTTTGGTCTGGAAAAAGGTAGCAATCTTATGTGAAAGCATAAAATGCTGTTCAAAGAGACTGAGAGTTAAAAAAACAAAAGGAAAATGAAGAGATGGACAGAAGCTGCTTGGCACATGGTTTCAAAGAAAATCTTGTCAGACTGAGCATTGAGTGAAGGAGCCAAAAGACATTGCCAGGCCAGAAGAGGGAGAAGCCCACATCTGCCCTTTCCGGGCACAACCTCTCCACTAGCACCAGTCAACCATGCAATACTCCTCTTCTGGAGAAGAGCAGCATTAGACAGGCCTTCATGCAGAAGAACAGAAAAAGCCAAAGTGTGCCAGAGTCAGGATCCTCCAAGACTTCTGCCTTGGCCACATAGTCCCAGGTCCTGTCCCACCTGCACCAGCACCTTCCCAATGGCCTTGGTGCAGCTCAGCAAGGCTTCAGGAATGGGCCTGAATGAGAGTCACTGGGAGGGACCCAAACCCAGCACAGGCTCCCAAGTTGCCCTTTGCCACCCCATCTTCATATGTAGGGTGCAGTGGGGATGGTGACCTTGATGGGACCAATTCCCCACAAGCTGTTTCCAAGGGAATCTCCATCCACCTGGGGCAAAACCAAGTGATCAGTGAGCAGCAGAATTTTCCTGTGGGGTGAGACCAGCCTCCACTTTTGGCAACATCCAGGGCCAGGAAGTGACCATGAAGCAATTCATTAAATTTATCTGCAGTAATGCATGCTTGGTGTGTGCCAGTAGGAAGCAAGACAAATGGGAGAGGATATACAAAGGAAAGATGTTCAGGATCTCCAGGAGGCACAGCTGCATTCATGGAACTTGAAATGAAGGATGAAAATCATTAGCTCCTTGGAACCCCAAAAGATATGTGGGAGATCTGTGAGGTGCTCAATGCCCTTGGCTATGAGTGGGACCTGACCAAGTGTTAAATGCTGCTGTGCATGTGGTATGCCAAGGTCTCCCCTGGGTGCAAGCAAAAAGGATATCTGGGACCTCCAGGGCCTTTAAAACTATTGCTACTAAACTAAGAAAGGAGCTTCAGCTTTAAAGAGCTCCTAGAAGCTGACTGGGAGACTAGAGAAGGGGCCTTCAGGCCCTAACTGCCAGGTAGCCACTCTGCCCACCACCTGGGTGAAACTCCCCAGTGTGGACTGGTACATTTCCCCTGGGACCCTGCTCCCTTGTACTGCCCTTATCCAAGACTGCTGGTGAGTGCCTGTGGTCATCATTTTGACTCCCCCACACCTTGTGGAATCCTGTTAAAGCAGATGCTCCTTTGTGACTTTGGTAGTAATGGTTTAGCAGGAAATGAAGTTGCTGGGATCCTCTTCAGTGGATACCTATTGAGAACCTGCTATGGTAGCTGCATATCTCCATCCTTTCCTGAACAATATCCTCCAGCCTGGAGTGACACAGGTCACAGTAGCATGTATGAGTTGTTCAGGTTCCAAACATGGCTTTTGGCATTCAGCACCTGCTGATCTCCCATATCATCTCTTTGGGCTTCATGGAGCTCATGATCTTGATCCTCCATCAACTATTTAGTGAGTATACCTTGGCTTCTGAGGATTAAGTGTCTCCCTTTGATATTTGCTTTGAGGTTAATTTGAGGGTCCTTCTGGCAAACTTGACATACAGATATCTGCATATGACCTTGAAAAAATTCCCATTGACTCCATGTTGGTCCCAGCTGTTGCTAGAGCAAGAAACAGGGGCCCCTATAGGGAAAATATTCCTGGTCTCCTACCTGTGGGAGATGCTGTATGTTGACAGAGATCTCTTTCAATTCAGGCTGTAAAATGTTTCTTTTTGGGGTTCCATCCTTGTTCCTGATATTGTGGGTAGAGGGGAAGCCACAGGGCCTTGCTGCAGGAATTACAAGTCCACAGTCTCTCCCATTGAGTCACTGTGGGGCCCAATCCAGAGAATGTGATGGGCTTCTGTGAGTTGTGTTGTGAGCTTTCTTTGATTCCTGGTGCTGGTGAGTGGGTTTGTTGCAAAACAGATTGGATCAAGGTGATATGGGCTCCTGCCTGAAGTCTAAGAGCCTTGAAATTCAAACTTTCTCAGAGACAGCTCTCCAAACTTCGCTGGTGGCTCCCTCCCTTTTCCTGGGTAGAAAATAATTCAACTCCCCTCTGCATCCTGAACAATCAGTCCAGGTTAGTAGAAAAGGAAATTGAGAGGGCCAGATCTCTTTAGTCCAGGATCTCTGTAATATTGAGCTGGCTCCTAAGGCAAATAGTGGCATAGCCACACCCAGCCAGGAAGGGCTCCTGAGACACAGCAGACCAAATTTGTGGGTCAAAACCTGAGTCAGCCCTATGCTGTGTCCCTCTCTCTCTCTGCTTTCCTGGAGAGGTGGATACCTGGGGCCTCCTTTGCAGTAATGGCCCAAGTACTGAGAATTCAAGTACTGAGAATTTCTTTATTGTGTGGGAGGGAGCAGGTATTAGCAGCTGCAGCTTTTAACTAACAGTTTTGCCATTGTGATTCTTTTCTTTTGTTCCTCTCTCTTCTGGGTGGTATCCAGCCTATCCCGGGTGTCCTAAAACCATAGATTATCTCCAGACCATTTCTGCTTGTCCTCTAGCTGTTGTGCTGGGAAAGAAGAGAGTCCCATGTCTTTCTCATCCACCATCTTCCCAGAAGTCCTCCTGTATTTCTTCTGTTTGAAAGTGTCTATTGAAGGCTTTTGCCCATTTTTAAATTGGATTGTCTTCTTATCATTGAATTGTAGGATCTCTTTATATATGATGGGTATGACACCTTTATCAGATATGTGGTATTCAAATATTTTCTTCCATTGTGTGGGCTGCATTTCACCTTCTTGACAAAGTCCTTTGAAGCACACACATTGAATTTTTAGGAGGTCCCATTTATTTTTTCATTGCTTGTGCTTTGTGTGTAAGGTCTAAGAAACCACCTCCTACAACAAGGTCTTGAAGATACTTTCTTACATTTTCTAGGAGTTTTATGATCCTGGCTTTTATATTTAGGTCTTTGATCCCTTTTGAGTTTATTTTTATATAAGGCATGAGATAGAGGTCCTCTGTCATTCTTTTGGATATGGATATCCAGTTCTCCCATTGCCATTTATTGAAAAGACTGCTCTGTCCCAGATGGGAGGATTTGGTAACCTTGTCAAAAATCAATTGACCGTAGAGATGAAGGTGTATTTCTGAACTCTCAATTTGATTCCATTGATCAATATATCTTTAATTCTTTTACAGGTGGTTATCCAGTTTTCCCAGCACCATTTGTTAAAGAGACCTTTCTTCCTCAGTTAATGTACTTGGCACCCTTGTCAAAAAGCAGTTGGGCATAGATATGTGATGAACATATCTGAACTCAATTCTATTTTATTGGTCTTTATGTCTATTTTTGTGCCAGTTTTGTACTGTTTTGATTACTGTGGCTTTGTAGTAAGTTTTGGAAACCAGGAAGTGTGATACCTCCAATTTTGCTTTCCTTTTGTAATATTGATTTGACTACTGAAGGTTTGTTTCAATTCCATATGAATGTAAGTGTCAGCTTTTTCATTTCTTCAAAAAAGTCTGCAGGAATTTTCACAGGTATTGCATTGATTGCTTTGTGTAGTATTGACATCTTAATATTAAATGCTCCTTTCAATGAACAAACAATATCTTCTAATTTACTGGGGTTCTCTTTAATTTCCTTGAGCAATGTTTTATAGTTTTCAGTGTACAAGTCCTTTACTTCCTTAGGTAAATTTATTCCTAGTTATTTTTTCTTCTATGAGCTATTGTGGAATTTAAAAAAAAAAATCCTTTATGATCTTTTCATTGCTGGAGTATAAAGTCACAGACTATTTTTGTATATTAATCATGTAGCCTGCCACTTTGCTGAATTTGTTAAGTAGTTCTAATAGTTTTTTGGGGGGTTCATTGGAATTTTCTATAAGCAGGATCATGTCACCTTGTGCTGTTTACTTCTTCACAGCAGCATTGGTCTTTATGAAAACCTGTGGGCCTAAATGCAAATTGTAAAACATAAAATTGTTTTTAAGCATATCCCACAACAAGCAATTTTTAGCCAATTAGATATTACCTAGTTTGCATACACTGTAAAACTGCACTCAACAACCCCTGGCCATTGATAAGATACAATTCTGCATGTGTAAACCCCCAAACCACTTTGGCAGCTTCCAGCTTTCTGGCCCAGAGGCTCCCTATTGTGCTCTTTCTGTGATATTGCCTAGATCTCCCTCAGGAATTTGGAAGTTTTCCATTTGTCCTAATTTTCCCCTCTTTGGCCTCTCTTCTGACACTAACACTTGAATGTCTCCTCCTGCTATGTGACTCCAACCATCACACTGTATACCCGTCAAAGAATAGCATGGACAGCTTTTTTTGTGTTTGCTGTCATCTAGTGCCCAAATCTTTCTTTATCATCTCCTAAATACTTAACTTGAACTTATTACATCAAGCTCCTGTGCATTCCATGGCCTGATGCCTCAGCTGTTTTTTGCTTGTTTGTTTGTTTTTGGTTCATGTGAGATACTCCATCCCTTCCATAAATTTCTCTTTTTTGTAAGTGTCAGAGTGAGTTTCTCTGGCTTATAACAAAATAGCAACACAGCCCATGAATTGTATGAAGACTATCAATGTTTAAGAATTAAATTTCAGGTGCTCTTTAATAGTTTTAGCAAATATTTCACAACAATGCAAGACGGTGGTGGTGGAATATGTGGGAATCTTATACAATGATATGCATGTTTGTTTTGTAAGTTCACAATATTTACTATATACTTATAGTTTATGTATGTTCATGTATGAAAGATATACTTCAATTAAATATTCAAATGAAAAAAAAAGAATTAAATTTCAGTAAAATATTCTGAAACCTCCTGTAAATGGATTACTGTTGACTAATGGATAAAAGCCCTTCACACTTCTGTGACAGCCACTAGGTGCTAAATGGAATCTTTCAGCAGTGACAAATTTTGCAAAGAAGAGTGGTCCCCAAGCTCTGTCCTCCACAAGGAAAAGACTAATCCCTGCATCCTTGAGACCTGTTCTTCAACAACCTGCATTTCTTTAGTGAAAATATGGGGAATTTTCCAGGATGCATGAGGGAGGAAGACTCCTACCCAACTCTCTCTATCACTTACCTCATCTAGGAAGGACCCATCAGAGCAGGCAGAGCAAAAGAGTAGAAGATACTCTGTGGTTCTTACTGAGCCAGAGCATGTCTGAAAAGGGCTTTCTCAAGCCCCCATGCAAGTTTTCATTCATGACCCCCATGCCTTCCTGCTTTGACATGAGTGACAAATGTGACTAAGAAGAGTCCTGGAGACAGACAGAGAGACAGGCATGAAGAGAACAGAGAAGAGAGAAAAAGAAAAATCTTAGAGAGAGATGGACAGAGAAAGATGGTGAGATATTGACTTAAGGTATATATAATGATCTGGAGTTAAAACTTGGGATCCACACACCGTATATACGGGATATAAGCTCTCTCTCACTTGGAGGTGGAATGGACGTCACCATCCCAGTCCCCTCAGGATTGGGGGAGGAGCTGTGGACTAGAGTGGACTTGGTGGTGTTCTGTTGTAGACATATTGTGATTCAAGCAATGGAAGAAATTGTAACAGTGAGGTGGAGCCAGTGGCCACTGGATGTTTTGGGGGCAGGGAGAGGAGGGACAGTTGAAATACAGGGGCTTTTTTGGGACTTGAGGGTTGTCCTGAGTGGCGTTGTGGTGACGGATGTAGGCCATTTTGCATCAGCATATACCATGCAGAACCGTGTGGGAGAGAGTGTGGTCTATGATGTGAACTGTGGTCCATGCTCGGTGGCAAGGCGCCAGGATGTGTATATCCATTGCGGGTGTTGTGCCACTCTGATGAAGGATGGCGGTGTGGGATGTTATTGGAGGTGTGGGAGGTGGGGAACATGGGAATCCCTGTAATTTCTGAGTAATATTTAGGTAATCTTAGCACCTTTAAAAATACATATATATATATAATAACATTTATGTAAACAAATGTACATATATGCATATGTATTTATATATTATTTTACAAATATTTGTATGTATTGTGAAAAATTTGATTTTTACCCATAATTAAAAAAAAACAAAACTTGGGATCCACAGACATAGACACACAATGAAGCCAACAGAGGGAAAGAGAGAATCCCTAGTTTCAAATATATCAATTATTCCACTTTGCTATTTGAAGAAAATCTTCAGTCCTCACCATGACCTCTCATCATCCTTGACATGCCACTGCCCTCTCTGGTCACAGGTTAAGAATATGCTCTCATCTTCATTGACCTTCTCTTGGTTCTCAGCCAGTGGGGAGCACATAATGGCTTCAGAAGATTTGAAGACACTCTTTTCTCTGCCAGAACACTCTACTCCTCCCTTACCTCTGTACATTCCTCATGTCCTTGAGGTCTGAGCTTAAATGTCACTTTCTCAGTGGGGCTTGCATGATTAAGCCCTATTCCTTTCCCTGAATTACCACTGCTGCCTGGATCTACCCTCAATATACTTTTGTTTTCTTTTGAGGTACCTGGTGCTGGGAATTGGACACAGGACCGCATATGTGGAAAGTTGGCACTCAAGCACTGAGCCACATCAGCTACCCTGAGTTGGTTTTTACATTTGTTTTGCTTTTTTTTTTTTTTTTTTAGGAGACACCAGGAATGGAACCCAGGACCTCCCATGTAGGAAGCAGGCACTCAACCTCTTGAACCACATTTCCTCCCCTACCCTCAATATACTTTATCACCAAGCAATTGAGGACTGACTGACTGTCCATTGTTTGCCTACTGTATTGACATGAGTTCCATCAGGAAAAGCCTGGGTCTGTCTCATCATTGGTTCTATCCCTAGGACTTAGGATTGTTCAGGCACATAGCATGTACACTGTTGAGTTGAATGGGTGAATGGAAGGGATGCTGTCAGAGTGACCAGCAAATTCAAAGGCTTCCCTGTGCCCCTACCCTCTTCCAAGCATTTTATCCCCATCCCACTGCACAGTCTGGCTTTTCAGGTCTGCCTGCAGTGCAGAACTCTCTCCCTAGCTCCAGGCCTGTGGTATTTTATGCTGAATGACAATTTTTCCCAATGTTCCCATTTGTACATGCATTTTAAACATAATACTGATTGATTATGTTAAAGAAACAGCTGATAGCAGTATGTAAATACTATCAAAATCAATGTTTACTATATTATGGGTTTTATTGTATGTGGAAGGCATGAAAAAAGAATTTCATAAAATATGTTTTAATAGTTCTCAAAGATTCACTGCCTTTTGTTCAAAAGGCAGGTTCACAGCCTTTTGTTCACCTTATTTTTCCTTTGTATCCCTGTTTTTTTTTTTAATGCTGCTGTGTGCATTCCACAGAGAGAATCTCACAAATCTTCAGTATATAGCTTGCTGTTTTAACTAATACATGTACACTTGTGAGGATATATTCCATCACTCCAGCAGTTTCCCTCTTGCTCTTTCTAAATTAAACCAGCCCTCCTCCCTCCCCACCCAAAGAAAATCAATGTTCTGATTTCTTTAATAAATTTTAGAACTTCATGTCAATTAAATCAGTTAATTTATATTAGGATGGTTCTTTTCATTGGGCATAATTATATTGAGAATCACCCATTTTGTTGTATGAATATCATGTTCATCCCATTTCATTACTGAGTAGTACTCAAGTATATGGCTCCAATTTTTGACTATTAAAAATAAAGCTGCTATGAACAATCAGTCACAAATCTTTTTGTGGATACATTTATTTTCCTTGAGTAAATACCTAGAGGAGGACTTGCGGAATCACATGGTGTATTAGTCAGCCAAAGAGGTGCTGATGCAAAGTAAGAGAAATCTGTTGACTTTTATAAAGGGTATTTATTTGGGGTAGAAGCTTACATTACAAGGCCCTAAAGAGTCCAACTCAAGGTACCATGAGAGGTACTTTCTCACCCAGTCTGTTGCCATGTGTTGATGTAACATGGCAGGTGAGGTCTGTGATGGTTGAGCCCTCCTCTTTCCTTTCAAGGCTCTATTGTCCCAACTTCCTTCCAATCTCATCTGTAGGCTGGCATATGGTTCATCTCTCTTCCTCTGGAGCCCATTTCTTTCTGGACTCAGCTGCTCTGTTCTCTTCACAATGTCAACTGTAAACTATCAGGCTCATCTCTCTTCCAGAGGCTGCAGGATCCTCTTTTTATCTTCTCTGTGTATATATTTCTATGATACACCTCCACCAAGGAGGCTGGGACTCAAACTCTAATGATGTGGTTGAGTCAAAGCCCTACTCTTAACATAATTTAATCAGATGTCTCAGCTGGATCTAATGCAATCAAAGGGTTTTCACATACCAAGGAACAGGCCAGTTTGCAAACATGAACTCTATCTCTTTTTAGAATTCATAAATAATGTCATACTGCCACACATAGGTATGTGTTTAGAATTTTAAGAAACTGTCAAAAAGTTTCCAAAGTGGTTGTTTTATTTTCATCTTCTATCAGCAATATATTCAGGTTCTTGCTGCTCTATATCATTGCCAACATTTGATATGGCAAGTTTTGTTTTAATTGTAGGCATTCTAGTAGATGTGTATTGTTATCCCATTAAGTTTTACTTGTATTTTCCTTAAGAAAACCATTCTGAGCAATTTCAAATGTCTTTACTGGTTATTTTTAAATCTTATTTTGTCAAGTATCTTATTCAAGTATGTGGATGACCTGTTGCTAGGGGCACACACATTAAGGGCCCATATGTCTCTTGGAGAATTGACTTCTTTATTATTACATAATGTCCTTTTAAATCCCTGATAATTTTAATTGTTTTGATGTCAGCTTTGTCTGAAGTTGATCCTCCAGCTTTTTTTCAAATAGTGTTTGCAGGGTATAGCCTTCTCCATTCCTTTATTTTCATTTTCTGAGTTTACATTTAAAGGGAATTTCTTATAGAAAACATATAGTTGTTTTGGTTTTAAAATAATTTATTTCATGGGTCTGTTTTAATTTCATGTCTCAAAGCATACATTATTTAACCAAAAGGTGTTGGACAGAGGTTGTAAAAAGGGAGGAAACATTTAGAATAAGAACCAACTCAATTCCATTAGAATTTGATCCTAAGTTGTAAACTCTTGCTAGGATAAATTTATATCATACTTCTTTTGGGCTTACAAAAAACATTAACTTCTGAATTTCCAATGTTGTAAATAAAAGTCTTTACAATTAAGTATGCTTTCAATTGACACACAAGGCAACCAAATATTTCATCAACATTAGCATAATGTGTATTTCCTGTCACTGTACTAACATTAAACTAAACTTCAAACCACAAAAACATTGTGACCTACATTAAAAAGGCAAGTTGTAAGATACTCAAAGCTCATAAAGAATGAATTGCATATGGTTAAGGTGGGACATCTCTTGACAAGGGCTGCTGCTGTGCATACGGCTGCTTTTTCTTGTAAGAAGGCCACCAGCAAACAGGGCAGCAGTGGTCAGCCCCCAGCCAACCACATCACAATGCAATTCTGATGGAACATGTGATCACAAGGCAACCCCATTAGCAAACATCCATTTTCAAAACTCTAGGCAAACAACACATTCAGTACAGTGCAACAAATCAGCAGTCCAAGTTAACCAATCAGGCTTCATGTCTTCATTAGTGTTATATGATCTGTACACCCTCTCCTTCCTCTCATAAGGGCTGATGTGACAACATCTTTTGACACAGGAACAAGACTCAGCATCACAGTGACTTGCTCTTCTTTGAGAATTGTGAAATATGCTTTATCTTCAAATACTTCCTTCTCACTGCTAAAAGTGTATTTTCACTGTCTGAGTCATTTTCAATATCTTGAAAACTCTCTGACATTTCCTCTTCAGACAGGACTCCACAACATTAAAATTGCCATATTGGTAAGTTTTTTATATAATCATGTGGTATCAGAGGGTGAAGCTAAAGGTCAGGGAATGCTAATTGCTCCAGGAAGAAGTCAGGGTCTTCATCCCAATCAGATTCTACAGGAAAGTTCTGAAAAGAAGCAGTCAGGTGGAAGAGGTAGCTGGTGTACTAGTCCCACAGACTTGATAAGTATTCTGTTATTGACATTGACTTCATCATTTTTGTTGTACCATCTCATACTCTCAAAGTAATCAATTAGTAAACCATGTCCAAGGTATGTACTAAGAAACAAGGATGGGTGTAAGGAATAAAACATCCAGTCCATCCTTACCCATGAAGCCAGTGTGGTTGTATTGGGATAACTCAACAATTTTAAGCAATGTTTGTAAAAGCGATCTAGGTAAGGGAGCTGTAAAAAGCCCAAAACCGGTAGCCAGGAAATAATAGAGAATTATATGTCCCTAATGTGCTTATGAGAACCACAAATCGCTTTATGGTAGCTCCTTCTGTGATAAATAAGTCCATCCAAGCCATAAGGTTAACTAGAACCAAGCTTAAAACAAACAAATCTTTTACTTCCCGTTGTAATGAGGACAAAAAACGGATCCATGGCCTGAAGGGATAGAAATTTGCCTGTGAAGTTTCTGTATCTGTAAATTCCTTCAGGAGTTCTAAGTATATAGGATGGCATGCTATGTACACCAATATCTGCCATATAACTCTTGTTGGCCCAATTTTCCACATTAAAAAAGTAAATTCAACTCTTCCCAGCAGAGAATAAGGCTGGGGGTTGGCCAAGGCTTGCAAAAAGATATATTTTTACCCAAAATTGGTCACTTTTTTCCATTCTTCTTTCAAATGTCCAGCATTATAAATGGTTTTGATCCGAGAAGCTGCATGAGCAGTTATCCATTTTAAAATGTGCTCTACTTCAATTTTGCATCCACCCTTTTCTTTAAGCATGACTTTCCCTTTAGAAGTACTTGTTTGTGGAACAGACATAATGAGTGTGGCTCATACCAACTCTTGCAGTACCTGGGGTAACTGGAACAGTTAAACATGCCTGTATGGTGTCCAAATCTTGACACCTTTTCTACCATTTTCTCCCAGTGCATTTTACACATCATGGGACTTCTGTCATTTGCTATGACCTGCATCAGCCAAATGCCATCTTTTGTGTCTACTACAAGCTCATAGAAGTGCATTTTACCACTGAAATTGGTACTAGAAACGGATTCAGATGCTGCTTCTTCCTTGAGAGCAGAATATAGTTCACTCTCCATTAAGTCACCTGACTTCTCCACCAGTGCACGCAAGTCCTTCTCGGGTAGCCCCGAGTAGCCCAGCACTCCAGGATGGCCTACAGCTGCGTGGCAAAGAGGCCCGTCTTGTACCATACCACACGATGGTCTCAAAGAACCTGGCCAGCACGAACTGCACTAGGAAGTAGAGGAGCGGGAAGAAGAGCTTTGGCCACATCTTTGCCGGCGTCCTCTCCCTCAGAGATTCCGAGACGCGGCCCAGAGGCGCCAAGAGCCGGGGGCGGGCCCGGGCAGAGGACGCCGCGGGGCCGGGGCCTTCCTTTCGGGAAGCGAGAGGCGCGAGGGCGCGAAAGCCAGACGCCCACATGTGCTCAGCCTCGCCGGCCGGGGTACGCGGGCGGCTCAGCTGGTGGTTGGAGCCGAGCGGCCCCGGTGGGACCCCCGCGGGGCGGCTCCCAGGCTCCAGGCCCCGCCGGCCACCCCGGCTCCGCGAGGAGCGTGGCGGGTACTGCGGCGGCCGCCCCTGGGCCGCTCAGGCCGCTCAGGCGGGCAGGTGGGCGGCGGGGCCCGGCCTGGGCGGGGGCGACGGACCTGAGCTGAGGGGAGTCGGGCGCGCAGGGCAACGGGGCCGGGAGGTGAGACGCCCCGACAGGCCCCGCTCCGTCCCGGCCGGCTTTCGGGCTGCCTCCGGGCCACGCAGCGCCCGGCCAGCTCGGGCCCGGCCGCTGCTGTGGCCCCCGCAGCAGTGGCTCGGGTGCTGCCGTGGTCGGAGCCGAGACCCATATAGTTATTTTTTAAAATGTGCTCTGTTAGTGTCTGTCTGAATGGTGGATAAGTCCAGTGACGTTTTAAGTCATTATCAATATAGTTGGGTTAATGTCTACTCTACATTTAACTGTTTTCTATTTCTTCCCATTGTTCTTGGTTTCTTTTTCTTCCACTCTTTTACTACACCCTCTGATTTAATTGAGCATTATATGTGATTCCATTTTCTCTCCTGCTCAGCATACCAATTATACACAGTTTTGTTATTTTAGTGATTGATCTAGCAGGGGTTTTGTTTTGTTTTTAAATATTTAAAAGTATATCATTCATACATGAACATACATAAACTGTAAGTGTTCAGTAAATATTGTGAACTTATG